>CAUYRH010004151.1:0-29242 GCA_963574655.1 Perodicticus potto | reverse complement strand
ATAGTGATTAAGAAAATGCTATGAGGGCTATCTCTCACAGTACGATCAAAATGTTTCTGATTGTATATGAAGCACATTCTGCCCTATGATTGCACCAATGTACACAATTATGATTTAATAAAATTATTAAAAAAAATTGTTCAGAAAACAATGAATATTATGTTAAAAATATGCATATACAATAAGCTTCTAAATGAGTTGATTTTGATTTTATTAAGGAGTTTACAATATTCTTTAACAATACCATTAATCATGATCTATTTTTGAATAGCCCAACTGGATGTAGGTTAAAACTATATTTGCCTTGGTATATCTGATTGGCAGTCCAATGGTGCTGAGATATTATTAGTGTAATATTCTCAACTTATATACACCTTAAATGCTGTGAGTTCAAGCAATTATGACTTAAGAGAAATAAATGCATTCTTTTTCGTTTTTCTAAATAAGGGGGAACAGCTCCTGAGTATCATTTGCATATCAATCGATTGTATAAATAATAGATCTATATGTACATACATAACAAAAATGTTCTGATTGTTTTACAACTAAGTGTCAAACTTCCTAAATTAGTATTTTGTAAATTAAAAGTTGTGTAATTTTTATTCTGTTCCCCTGACAAAATGAGAAACCCCATTTAAAATAGTATTTCATTATAAGTTCAGAAATATACAACCTGGCTTATACAGGATACAAGACCAAAAGAATGAAAGGGAAATGCTAAGTGTTTTTATTTAAGTGTCATTTCAAGCTTTCTAAATCCTTATTTATTTGTGTGTAGGTGAGACTAAGCTTCTAGAAACAATAGCTTCTAGAATGAAAGAATCATACTTGTTTAAGGCTGGGAGGCCCAGAGATTACCTGACCTTATGTAAGTGGTATGTATCGAATAAATTAATTTTAAATGCACAGTAAAGAGTTCAAAGTATCTTCAGTACATTTTTAACATTGAGAGAAAATACTACATTGTTATATTGAAATTATATTTTATCAAGATTTTCTTCACCCTGCACATTGTATAATTAAATCTTCACATACATTATAAGAAGTAGATTACATTGGTTCATCGTAAAATAATTTTAAAACAATAAGTAACACAGTAAATTAAGTTTAATCCATTAGGTTAGAATAGATATACTAATGGGTGCTCAGTGTAAGTACTAGTAAACCATACATTTATAAAGATAGAAGTGAGATGGGAGAAACTCTTTTAGCTCAGATAATTCTCCATCCTTCCACCATGAAATGAACAGTAGAATCTCTCTCTATAGCAACTTCTTTACAAATATTCAAAATTTGTATTTTTCTGAAATTTCTGTCAAATACTGTATAACATTTATCACTAGATTATTTCATAGTTTTTTATTCATGTTCCCTTGAACTAATTTTAAATAGTAAATTCATCATGGTTATAATAAATTATCAAAAGCATAATTGAAAACTCAAGGAACGCACGTACACACAGGCACATACACACATATTTTAGTGAAATAAAATTTGACAATAAGTAGGTCTCTTTAATTTATGTTCGTACCTTTCAAAGTAGCTAACAGAAAATCCCTCCTTTATGAAATGTTTTAATTGGCTGAGAGTGTTTGGTACACAATGCTCTATTGCCCTCTACTGGCTAGAAAATGGTAAAATAAAACTTCCCATCTGCTCCATTAACGGTATGGACCTCAAAAAACTAAATACGGAAGACAAAGACACAGTTCAAAATAAGCAAACAACATACTAGATTGGTAGGAAATAAAAGAATGAATTTATAAGATATTACATGTTTTAAAAAATTTATTTTTAGTCTTTTATTAGTTTCAAAATCTGACTATTTTATATAACACTAAATGTTCTCATTAATTTACACTAACACTTTCATTATTTTAAAGTGATAATTGTAAGACTTACAGTTACCTAGGAATTTGTGGGATTTTCCAACAAGATATGCATAATCTTCTAATTGTTGATACATCGGTGGAATTTTTTTATGATGATATCATGATGTACCTAGTGTGATTTTATTTTTTTTTTAAGTAGCATTTTTGGTTAGAAGAATATTCTTAGTATTTTTAGTAAAAATTAAATAATTCTTTACCAATTACATAAGTGATTTTGTTTCTGTATTTTCAATCGTTATATGCTATTCTCATCTCACTGAGGAAAAAACATTGTCATGTAATGCTATGTAAATTCTTTAATGAAATAACAGTGACAATGCCCCAAGGAACATAAAATGAATTAGAGTGGTGAACCCGCTCTGTTTCATTTTAGCATTACCCATTTCTTTAATGCTTGATTATGTTTATTTCAAAAACATTTCTAAAGCATAATCTTTCCATTCATGGCAGAAGATGCAAATTTTATTATTAAAGTGGCCTTGCTATTTTTTTAAAACGGATACCTGGGTTAAAAGAAATTTCAAACAAAACTATCACTGTTTTTTTCAAAATTTTGACTGGTATTTTGCATTTGGGATTTATTTTATATTTTTCATAGTTTCTGTCAGCTACAATATACATTGAAATAATCTGGTTTCCATTTCTCAACATATATTTCCTTGGAACATTTATAAAACTTGGGCCATGTTTCTTTGAACTGGAATTTTTGCTGCATGGAATTTTTCCTTCTCAATCTATCCTCAGAACTAGTGTCTATTATAAACCAAGAGGATAATCTTCCTGCAGCTTCCCTGTGAAAACAACTGTCAATCCCTTTAAAAATTTTCTGAGCAAATGATATTCTGTATTTTAATGACCTCTCATCTAGATCGTATTCACATCTCACACTTTCCAAGAATGTATTTTAGGTCCAATCTGTAAATCACTTGAAGTCTTTGGTTCTCCATAAACTGAGAGAAGAAAGCTTCACTAGAAAATATTACCGCTGTAACAATGACACAGAAAATAACTTTTGTTTTACTTCCTAATTCTCGAGTGAGGTTCAAACAAAGATATACTGTGCAGTTTTTAAAATTTAATCCTCAAGAAAAGGATTAGAAAAGGTCTAAATCTCTAATAAAAAATGACTAAGAAAGTTATCTAAAGCAATATTACAGTCATTCAAAATAATAGCTAGGGGTGGCGCTCAGAGGCTTATGCCTGTAATCCCAGCACCCCAGTAGGTCAAGGTGAAACTAGATGAAGGAGTTGGAGACCATCCTGAGCAACACAGTGAGCCTCTGTCTCTACAAACAGTTCCTTTTAACAATTAGCCAGGTGTGGTAGTCTGCACCTGTGGTCACCGCTACTCAGGAGGCTGAAGATGAAGGATCTCTTGAGTCCAGGATTGGGATGCTTCAGTGAGCTATGATTATACCACTGTATTCCAGCCTGGGCTACAGAGCAAACTCTATCTCTAAAACAACAACAGCAGCAACAAGAATAATAATAATAATAATAATAATTAAGCATTAGATGCTACTTGAAAAGCTATGAGTTGCTTAGGATAAATTGGCAGTCAAAATTTTAAACATTATATAATTAAAATGGAAAAGTTTATAAAAACTGATGAAGAAAATGTTCTGTATGTTTTTACACAAGGAAAGTTATTCTAACCCACTTTTAATAATAATAATATACATGTCTTTAAATATGTGAGAACAATTTTGAATAATATACATTAATTTTTTGGTTTAGCGGTGGGGAACCTGTGGCCTTAGGGCCACATGTAGCCTTCTGGAGCCTGTGTGCAGTATTTTGACCGTATGCAAATTATACAAAATAATTTCTTTTAATAAAAGGGTTTGTTCTCTGAAGCTTAGATTTGGTAAAGGGTTACTTTGACTAATATTTTATAGTGGTATTACTTTTAGATTTATAAAAATAATAAAGATCTAATATTTCAATGTGATTAATGTTGACATATAGGAAAATAGTTGATATTTTAGTGTGCAGCATATGTATTTTTCCTAAACTTAACATATTTTCAATATGTTTATATTTATTTTTATTGAAAAATATGAAATAAGTGTTATGAAAATAATGAAAGCTATTTCCAACTCTTAAGTCAAGTGTCTTTTTCTATTTCTCTATTTTGTAGCCTTTTATGAGAAATATTACCATTATCTTACTTTCCTGTTCTTGAATAAGTTAGCAGGTTATTTTCACAAACAATTGCCTCAGGTAAATATGTTGCTTTTATGAAACAAGTTAACTTTTATTAGTTTCTATGGAAATGCTGGGATTAAATGGTACTTTGCTCACTAAGGAATGATGTGGAAAAGATTGCCATAGTATTCTATTAACTTAAAATTCATCAATGCCTACAACTGGTAACCTGAAATTTAGATTTCTTTAAACAACTTCAATAGATATTTACTTTCAAACACAATTACTACAGCTTTTAAGGCATGTAACTAAATAATTTAACAGGTTTCCAGTATCTATCTCAAATTTTCTAGAGGATGTTGACTTTTATTAATAAATGATTTCTAAAAAATATCTTTTATGTATTAATTAAACAGCTTAAAATTGATGAGATAAGATGTTACTTTTCTTGTATCGCAGCACAATATTCAGAAATTGTGATGAATTTTGACTTGGATAGCCAAATTAATCTAATTTAATGGAAGTTTCCTTTATGAACTGAAATAAGGTGCCATCGAAGTTGATCTCTATGTTATCAAGAAACCTCAAATTCTAAATGTTTATCTGAAATAAAAATGTGTTATTTTTTCTCTCTCTCTAGCTCTCTTACATTCATACTTTCTCTTTTTCCTTTTTTGTGTAGTTTTTGGCAGGAGCTGGGTTTGAACCCACCACCTCTGGTATATGGGGCCAGCACCCTACTCCTTTAAGCCACAAGTGTCACCCACTTTCTTGTTTTTCTTCATTAGAAGCATATAGATAATTAACTATGTATACAATTAATATATTTTGGCTTTTATTTGGGTGAATGTTACCTTAAATAAATATTGATGTTAAAGTTTTCATTTTTGTCTTTTCTACTGATAACCACTCCTATGGTTCTCTATGTCAGAAAGAACTTGCCTTAATAGTAACACCATGTCAGATAGAGTTGAATGTATATTAATTTTCATGTATAAACATCGTTTATCTCATGTCCAAAGAAATACTTTGGTTTTGGAAAGAATCTTTATGCCTATTAATAGCATAAGCATATTTTATTTAGTTCCTGCATTCCCATAGTAGATGGTCTTATGCAAATTTTTTTAAAACCCAAAAAACTAAAAATCATTTTTGAATAAAAGTTAATCAGATAATGATGTCAGTGTGTTATGAAAGAATACAAGTATAACAAAATTACCAGTTTCCTTTATTCATGCTTTCTGGAAAAAGAAAGGACACTGACTGGGAATTCTATAATGGCCCAAAGTAAAAAAGTGCTTTGTTTGCCTCAAATTTGATATTTTAAGTTGAAGTCAGCTGTTAAGAATTACTGAATTATCCAGGGCAGAATCTGGGCTATGGCTCACATTACACTATGTTGGATATGAAAAGTTGAGCACAAAAGGGGTGAAAACTTCTCAGTGATTAAAAAGGCCTGTGGGATTGAATCTTTAGATTCCAGAGCAGCACATCAAGAGAAAAGTTACAGATTCTCGAGTTCTCACAGAAAATTGTGTCTGTAAATCGATGAAGTATTTCTGAAAAAGCATATCGGGATGGCCCTAAAGAGGACATCTAAAATTTCTTTCAGATCTCAGTGGGAATGAGAATTAGATCTGATGGATGAAAACAAATACCTAACAAAAGGAAAAAATTGAACACATTTAGATTTCAATCAGTCCGGAAAGTAGAGGGGCTACAGTTGACTTCTTCATGTATTTTCTCCTATAATATCATTTGAAATAAAATGTATTGATGCTTTCAAAAATCGCTTTAATTGACCTTTATTGTGTTTCTTAAATATCCTAGATATTCTGTAGAATATAGTTGACTGTTATCAAGGGCTTCTTGTACATATATTGTACAATTTCTTCAGCCTTGTTACTTATATTTCAGCATATTTATCCTCCACTTCATATTTATTCTTCTCTGAACCTTTGTTTCTCATAAATGCAGCTGACATCTAAGTAAACATCATTAGGCAGTAGGTAACTTGGAATATGTAGATATTGTTGATTTCAACATGTTACAACAAGATCAGCATCACACAGGGATCTTGTTATTCACTAAAATAAAATATTCCTCTTCACTGTTAAAAAAATACTGATAAAACTTCTTGCAGAATTGTTACGTATTACAAGGGGATTTTATATTTTCAAGGAAATTTTTTTCAACTATATTGCTATAAATAGTCTGTTTTTATGTGTGGGAAAATGTATTTGTATGTGTTTAATTCTAAGAAAAATAAATATTTGGAGTAAAATTGTAAAAAATGTCATAAAAACTCTGTGAAGTTATCCAATGTAAATTGAAAAATATATTTTTACATTTCATTATGTTAGAATTTAGTTTTTCCTTGAGAAAGGTGATTGTGACTAGGAACTAAACATTCTGACAGATGTGTCCTTGTGATATTTAACTATCCCCTTAATGTTTTATTTCTTATGTATAAAAATTAATAGTTCTCTTAGGTCTATTACTTGGAAGAAATAAAAGCAGTTATAAATTCAATTATCTCTCTGTTGTCTCTTCATTATAAACCAAGTAAGACATTTTGAAAACTAACTCTGCCTGATATTTAAGCTCATCTGGACCAAAAGAATGCCATATGATAGTGCTTTCTTAAACTTTCTAGCTCTAAACAGTTTTTTTTTATATACTATATTGGGCTTTTATTTGTCTTATTTTTCATTGTTGCAGTGTTTTTTTTAATTAAATCATAGCTGTGTACATTAATGCAATCATGGGGTACAATGTGCTGGTTTCAAATATAATCTGAAATATTTTCATCAAACTGTTTAACAGAGCCTTCATGGCATTTTCTTAGTTATTGTATGAAAACATTTGTATTCTGCATTCAGCAAGTTTCACCTGTACCCTTCTAAGATGCACCGTAGGTGTTTTATAGCATATTTCTAATAAAATGAACGAAGATGATACAATTATACATTGGAATATATATCAAAACATATATCTTTCAACAGTTTTATAGCATATTTCTAATAAAATAAATGGAGATGATACAATTATACATTGGAATATATATCAAAGCGTGGGCCATCTAAAACCAAGGTGAGTGGAAACTCATCTCTGTTATACAGTGATTTATGCAACAGAATCGAAACAAGAAGACATTTGGAATATATTCCAGAAAGACTCACCCTTACTGAATTATATAAGGAGCATTTAAACACCTGAGTGGCTTTTTAAATAGTAGACCCTCGTGATGGTGGTGCTTTCCCCACAGCTATTGCAGAATGCTGAGTTTTTATTCCTTCAATGATTTGGTCTAAATTTCGAATCTTGCAGACAGAAATGCCTCCAGTCCTCATACTGTCCTCCTTAAGTATCACCATCAGCACAAACTAGGAAGAGTAGCCGTTCAAGGCAAGAAGACACACCCTTTGCTTGGTAGCTCAGCGGCTAGGGCGCGAGCCACATAAACCGGAGCTGGCAGGTTCAAACCCAGCACGGGCCTACCAAACAACAATGACAACTACAACCAAAACATAGGGGGGCGTTGTGGTGGGCACCTGTAGACCCAGCTAGTTGGGAGGCTGTGGCAAGAGAATTGCTTAAGCCCAAGAGTTTGAGGTTGCTGTGAGCTGTGACGCCACAGCACTCTGCCAAGGGTGACATAGTAAGATCCTGTCTAAAAAAAAGGCAGAAGAAGACAAACCTTTGCTTTACAGAAATAAAATTTTTATATCACTTAGTATCTTCTTACATGAAAGGAGAGGTAGACTATTGCTTGTACATTTCGTCTTGTAATGTTTTTCTCATTTCACTACTCTTTACTTTCCTCTCATCTCATTACTAGCAACTGAAGAACTAGAAAGATTTTAAGATTGTGTAAAAAATCAATATAAAAATTTAAAACTCAAAATGAATTCCAATTAAAAAGAAAAGAACTCTCCCTGAAATGAGTATCATCACAGCTAGCACTAAATTAACTTCTAATGACTTTCCCAATATCACCCAAGGCCAGAGGTCAAATCCTACATTTCCAACTCTCAGACTGGACTGCAGCACTGCCTATGTCCAAGGAGAAAGGCTCATAAACAAATACCCAGATCAAGAGCAGAAAAGGCTGTATTCTCTGAGACCTGAATAAATACAGATAGCAGCCTTCTCATAGAGGCTGTTCTTTTCTCTTCACGCAGAAGAAAAGCATCCCCCTGTTAGCTGAAGGAAAGATAACCAGGGTGCATCGAGTTTGCTGTGTGGGAAGGTCCTGCCATGGGAAGAATAATAATTGAAGACTCATAGTCGGACAATGGCTCAGAAATGATGTACAGAAATACATCATGTTCTATATATTTTGGTAAGGTTAAATTGGAAAGGTTTTTAAAGGAAATTGACTTGTATATCTACTTCAAAAAATGGAGAGAATTGCTCTACTTAGAGTAACAATGAGATATTTTCTTTATTTAAAAAAAATTTTTAGAACTCAATTCTCTACTGTTTTCTGGGGACTATATTTTCCCCTAAAAAAAGCCCTTATATTTTTCCTGGGAAATTTGGCCTTAGAGCTGAAGTGTTACGTAATTTTAGAATTGAATTGTCAGCCTGTGTCATCTGCGGGTCAGGATTAGGGAGGGCTGTACTGGCTCTCACAGAGGAAAAGCTGAGCAGGAGAAATAGCCAGAGTTTTGGGTTGAGACAAACATGGGGTGAAGGACTATGTGATCTTAGACAATTTTCTTAACTTTATTTTCAGTTTTCTTATCTCTAAGATGGGGATAATTAATAGTATTTAAGGATGAAATGATATGCTACTATATACTTAATACACATGAAATGTCTGATTGTATAGTAGGTAATAAATAATCATCGTTGCTGTTGGCTGATTTTCTTTATGACCCATAGTCATAAGTTTAAGTTAGGCTGAGACTAATAACAAATTATAAGCAGCCGAAGAAATATAAACAATTTCTTTCTGACCTAGGCTCAAAGGGCTTCCATTTAGGAAGACTTGGAAGTGCTAATGTGGACAACTAACCCATGACAACAGGCCTTTTTCTTCAATAAATCTTAGGTTTCTTGGTGTTGCAATTAATTGGGGTGCACCTCACATCAGTTGTGTGCAAATTAAATAAAAGCATAGGCCAACCTGTGCTTTGTCAGCCTTGATCTCATATAAAATGCTAAAACATCACTGAATTTTGAGTTATTTACACCATACCATGAGTCTAATGCTCATGCTAAATCATCGTTGACCTCTCATTCATACCATTTCAATGAGTGGAATATAGAATAACCTTTAAGCACTAATAATCTTGAAAACGAAAAAGAATAATTTACTAGAAAGAATAAAATTGCCAATCCATGAAATAGGTAACACCAAAAGTCTAACCATACCTTCACCTCCAAACCCAAAACACAACTTTTATTTTGTTTTTGCTTTTCCTCCAGGTTTTATGATTATTACTCATACCACATAGTTTTTCCACTCTTCTCTCTCCCAATAGTCTCTATATTTAATACTTGTTGGTTTTTATTATTAGGGTCCTTGATGGGTGCATACAGTACCCTAAAATTACACTACCTTTAGTTTTTATCTTGTCATTTCAATGATTAACTGCAATTTGTAGCTCCTGGTTGCCTGAATCAGAGATACAGATTTCTCAACACAAAGCATTTAATTATGTGATACTCCCTTCTAAACCCTGATATTTCATAACCGCTTACAAGAAGCATTCCAGACACGTTCGAACAGCCCCACAGGCTCCTCACAGTGCGGCTCCCTCCTTAACTCTCGCCTCACTTGTCTTGCTCCTGTGCCTTGACTGAAGTATCTAGTCCCCAAAGCTTCTCATACGCCACCCTCCACCCCAGGCCGGGGACATGGTTTCTCTCTCAATTTTTCATGGAGCATTAAACACCAACTTAGCTGCTGCTTCTTCCCTCAGTATTCTCATTTTCCCAGAGAGAATGGATCTGCTCAGGGAAAGCAGCATTCTGTAGTCCATAACACTTTGTGCACGTATGTGGCCCTGTCATGTTTCCGTGTTGTCTTCTGCCCTGGTCATAGTTCCCTGTTGTTTTCTCTTCTGTTGTTGGTCGTTACCTGTGTGTCTGCTTCTTCTGTTTGTCCAGTGAAGTCTTACATAACTTAGGCAGTGTTTTGTTGATCTTTGTGTCCCCAAGACTTGGGAATTTCTCTTTCCACCTCCCACCTGAATCTTAAAGATACAACATTCATGAGCCATTTTCTCTATCTTAAAGTTGAAAGAGCAGCATCTACAGTAATTATTTTATATGCACAAGTACATCTTAGTTTGCTGAAACATTCTTCTTTATACACATCCCATAGCATATTCTTTGCCTCTGTATGCACATCAAATTAATAGATATATTTTCTAATGATTAGCTCTTCCCATGTCATTGATGCTATGACAGTCAGAGAGTAGAAGACATACGTAATAAAAAGAATAAAAAGAAGCAAAATCAACTATTTACATGAGAATGCTGATCAAAATGCCTCATTCTCTAGCAGCTTTTATGAAGTTCTTGCACCACATGCTAAAGTACAGCTTGGCTAAATTTCGTAAGGACAGATCTGCTTTCTTCACTGCATAGGTTCATATGGCATCCTGCACGGAGAGTATTTGCTATTTTATCTTCCAGGAACAGGAGGTTAGAACACCCTCAGCATCCCTGTGATGGTTAAGAAAGTGTTCCACATGCCACGACCTCTGGCCTGGGATTCGAAATATGAATCCCTATTGTGGCCCAATATTTTGCCACATACTCATGGTTGTTGGGGTGATGGAAGTACAGAAAGGAATAATTTTACTCTCAACTTTTTATTCATATCAGTAAACAATGCTGGCAAGATGGAACTATAGCACAGACATTTCCTGTTCCCTTTAGCTCTATCTGGTAACATCCTAGGTAGGAAACATTCACAACACTGAGACTTCAGAACACCCTGGATTTACTTGTACATCATTATCCAGAATGATGAAAAAGGGTGATAGCTACCATAATGATTCTATTATCAAAGCCTCAGACACATACCTATCCCAATGTTCCAGGTCCTTATATGCTCCGGCACACGAATACTCTTCATTCATTAGCTCATTCATTTATTCAACAATGTTTTGAGTAACTGAGCAACTAAAATATTGGGGATGCTCTTCTATGCACACATATAATCACCCTTTTACACCCATTAATTTAATATGGTACAATTCTAACATATTTTTAGCTCTTTAAAGATAAAAAATTGAGACAACAGAGGATGCCAAGGCTCAGAAAGGTAAATGTTTTGACTGTGATTACACAACTAATAAAGAGCTAAGTCTGCTGTTAAACTCATGTGTGGCAAGCAAACCCTCACTCTTTACACTTCCTGAGAACATTAATGAAAAAGAATCATTTCGTCTTGTAATTTCTTTTTTAAAATTTAAATATTATAGTCAGTAAGTGAAGGGCACTGATGTTCTGAATCTAACAACAGAAAACATCAAATTTCTAAAAAGTAATTCTGCAGAGAGTTCCAAGTATATGTTTTCTTTTACCAGTTGAATTATTGAATCTAAACTTTCTTTATATGCAAAATGAGAAGTTTGTCATTGAATCTCATCTCTAGAAAAATATGCACTAAGATGACAACAGATCTATTATGTGATTTAGATGATAGATGATTTCTTTTTCTCTTTATTATTGTTTTTTTTTTTTTGGTTGCAGCTGTCATTGTTGTCTGGCGGGCCCAGGCTGGATTCGGACCCGCCAGCTCAGGTGTACGTGGCTGGCGTCTTAGCCCGCTGAGCCACAGGCGCTGAGCCAATAGATGATTTCTAAAGTGAGCAATCAACCCATTTATTTTTTATTTTTTATTTTTTTTTGAGACAGAGCCTCAAACTGTCACCCAGCTCACAGCAACCTCTAATTCCTGGGCTCAAGCGAGTCTCCTGCCTCTGCCTCCCAAGTAGCTGGGACTACAGGTGCCCGCCACAACACCTGGCATTTTTTGGTTGCAACCGTCATTGTTGTTTGGCGGGCCCGGGCTGGATTCGAACCCGCCAGCTCAGGTGTACATGGCTGGCGCCTTAGCCGGTTGAGCCACAGGCGCTGAGCCCAACCCATTTTTTAGATGTACCAGGAAGGTGCTACTAAAATACAATTATGTAATGAAATCTGAGGTCACAGTAATTACTTCCGGAAATTCCATTTCATTGCTAAATCTAGATTTTTACACCAGTGAGTTTTTCCATTCTTTTAATTTATGTCTTCAGACTATAAAGTTGTATTTCAACCATACTTTTAATTTTTACTCAATTATATAAAAGCTGCCAAATGTAATTCTTTTATTTCTTCCATTTTTTAACTTTTGGCTTTTCCTAAGACCATCACAAAAGAGATCCAAACATTTATGCTAAAGTAACACTTTATAACAGATAAAATGAACAAAATTGCCTAGAGCTCAAGACTGTCAATAAGAAACTTTAAAGTCAATACATCAAATGTTTTCAAGAAACCTATAGTTGGAAGTTTATGAATATTTAGCTTAATGGTTTACAAAACACAAAGTACATAAAATAAAAAAGTCAGTAATATGTCAATTTGACTTAGAATTCCATATCCCCATATGGTGTGAAGCATTCTTATTTTCTTTTTTACTTTGCAGTTCTTAGGTACAGAAGTCATCTGTATATCTTAATGCTTATTTTTAATTTAAAAAAATTCTCTTTGGAAAACATTTTGTCTGTTTGCTGAAACAATCCCTTGCAAAGCCAACAAGGTCACTACAGGTCAAAACCCATAGCTAAGTTGGTTTAAGCTTGGAGTAACCTAAATCGTGTGTCAAATTGGACTGCTAGATATATAAAATAACTTTATAGTAGGCATAAATTAAAAAAAAAAAACTTTTCTCAGATTCTACATTTCTTGTGAACAGCTTCTTTTAAGGGCAGGATTTTAGGGGGAAAGAACTATTGGAATGCAACAGTGCATTTACCCTTGTTTGTATTTCCACATCATTATGCTAGATTTAAGCTTCAAATTAGGTTGATAACAAATGTTAAGTATAGATATGTATACAGCAAACCGCCTACTGTCAAAGTATGCTAACAAAGAACTCTTGTCAGAGGGTCGCAGGTTCTAAAGTTAAATGCGAGGTAATGTTTTCAAGGCAACGTTTGCTCTTTATCTCTAATGGAATGATTTCTTTACAATGCCCTGTAGATGCGCAACAGAGCAGAATGAACATACCTTGCACTAGAATTCTTCACAATGATTCACCTAAAAAACTAGTTTCGCAAATGTGATTATTGTTGACTGCCCTGAACATTACCCTGAGAAATAGTTCTTGGGATTAATTGTAGATTTTTTTCAAAATGCTTAACTTTCTACTGCTTAATGTGGAGGAAGTCATTTGCATTTTTGTTCTCACTTTTTGTTAAAGAAATGAACTAAAATAAAAGACACCTGTAAAGCCATCTTTTTCCAGTTCCTTGGGATATTTCTGTCATTTACTTTCATAGTCAAAGATAAAGCCGTTTCATTTATTAAAGCATATAATGCATTATCAACATTCTAGAAGATACAAAACTATAATATCTAGTTCATCCACTAAAAGATTTTCAGAGATCATTGATCAACCAACAATGCAAAAATATTTTGCATGAAAGTACAGTAAGCCACTTGAGAGAAGGGGCTTTTAATTCATATCTGGTGGTGTTCAGTACCTGTCTAATATTTCCTTGACCTCAGCTGCAATTACAATCTATTTCTCTCCTGTGACCTCCAAATAACTTAAACTGTCCCTCTCACAACCATATTCTTTGCTTCCTTCCTATTTCATGTTCCTTCCCTGTAATAATCTCCTTGCATATGTCTCAAAACCTTTATATTCTTCTCCTTCTGATTATTCCTTTGATAAGAGCCAGCCCCTGGCTGAATCATATTTTCAGCGTATTCTCCACTAGTCAAACTTCCTACTCAGGGAGGTAATTGACTGATGATGCCCGTTGCACTATAAATCTATCACTGTGTTTATAATAAGAATAAGCTTTACATAAGCTGCTATCAGCCAGTGACTAAGAGTGGCAGCAATACTAACGTAGAACTCTGACGGGTAAGTTTCATTCTGATCAAAACTTTCTTGAGAACTTTGCTGCCACCCAAGATTCCTTGTACAAAACACTCCTTCTTTATTTCCCTCTTTCATAGGGTCAGACCACCACATCTTCTGGTACTCTGCTCTTTTTTCCCTTCTAGACATTTGCCCCAACAATTCTCTCGCACATCTAATCCCGTCTTGTCACGTTCTTCTCATGGAAGCCCAAACACAACTGGCACCCAGGCAGTTGAATGTGGTTAAAGAAGTGTACACAACCATCCTGACTGCCATTATTTCAAGTTCACGATCACTCACTTTAAGTGACTCATGCACTCTTCTGTATGATCATACTGTACATTCATCTCTTTTCATACTTCCAAGAATTTTCCCCTCCCATTCTCACACTATGGTGATGCCTTCAGTTTTACTTTACTAAGAAAACAGATGCAATTAGAAGAAAGCTTTCATGCCCATCTCCACACACATGCAAACCTACCTCCAACTATGTCCTATACTTATTTTTCTGTCCTGACCATGCATGAGTTCTCTTATGTCCTTAGCTAAGAAAAACACTTTTAGTAGTCCTCTAGATTTTTCTGTAAAGGGCCAGATGATAAGCAGTTTAGTCTTTGTAAACCATGTGGATTCTGTTGCAACTACTCAACCCTGCCAGTGAGCCATGAAAATATCCATATCTATCCTTATGAATAGATATGTGTAGTTGTGTCCCAATAAAACTTTATTTACAAGATCAAGTAAAGAGCTAGATTTGGCCCATGAGCTATAGTTTGCTGAGCCCTACTCTAGACCTCTACTCTGACTCCTACTCCCATTTTCCATTTTTTTGGTTAAGAACACATCTCTAGCAATTCATTCTCTTTCATTTTTTTTCAAAAGAAAGTGCATCATTTGTATCTCATGAAGATAAGGCTTTGTTGCTGAGACAAATAACTACTTCCTCATTTCTCTTTACCTATATTCTAATGTTTCTTCTCATTTGTTCTTAATTTCATGCCAATAATCTTTAGCTTTCACTGTTCCAACAATATTCTCCTTTTAAGTATATGAATAACTTTCACATCGCTAAATCCAAAGGTAAATTTCAATCCTCATTTTACTTAGTCTTTGGTACAGTTGACCACTTCCTTCTCCATGAAATACTATTTTTGTTTGGTTTCCAAGACAGCCAATAGTGCCCCAGTCCAACTCTAAGCAGCTACAGACAGCTAATTTTAAAACATTCACATTCAGGGAATTCATGAGACAGTTATTAAACCATTTATAGCTGGAAGTCAGCTTTGATGAGAATGTTTACTAGATAGAAATTGGCAAATGTTTAAAAATCAGGGCTTTCCAAGGCACAAAAAGACATAATCTCACTCAATGCAGAATCTAAAAACGTTGATCTCATAGAAGTTGAGAGAAGAAGAGCAGATCCCAGATGCTGGGGAAGGGAGCGGGGCTGATGAAGGGGAGAGCTCGGTCAACTGGTACAAACTTACAGTCAGGAAGAATGAATCAGTGGTCTATTGCACGGTAAGGTGACTGAAGCTAGTAACAATGTGTTGTGTATTTCAAGACAGCTTGAAGAGAGGATTTTCAATGTCATCACCACAAAGAAATGTAAATGTTTGAAGTGATGGATGTGCTGATTTGATCATTACACTATGTATACATGTATTGGATCATCATTTCTACATAAATATGTACAATTATTATATGTCAATTACAAATTTTTTGAAAAATAAGAGTTTTTTAAAAATAGCAACTTTTTTAGTATTCCATAGAGACTTCCCTTACCCTGATTTAACAAGTATTGCCTTATTTTTTTATCTTTATACTACTCTGACTTATTCCTCTCAGTCATATATACATTTTCCTGCTCATCCTCCTGATTGGCAACCAATGTAGACCCCAATACTTAAAATCGCATATGACAACTTTGTATCTAATTTTATTCTTATCTTTTCCCAGTCAGAGTCTACCCCCACCCACAAGCAACTAGTGAAATCTATCTTAAAAAAGAAATGAGATTATTTAATTTCTTGTAACAACCCCCACTACTGGTTTATCATTTCAAGTAAAAGCCAAATTTCTGGCAAAGCATCTCGTCCCGGATACATCTCATGTCCTTATTTCATAGTCTAATACTCAGACACTCACTTCACTAAAGAAACACTTGTCTCCATGTTTTCTCCTGAATATATACCGCATTCTCCACCTTAGGAGTAAAGGAGTGAAGACAGTGAGAGGAGTGAAAAGGGCTACAAGTGGAAAGAACAAGAAGAATACAAGTCCCAAGTATTTAGAAAGAGACATTCATCTTTCTGTGATGGGGTGGAGCTTGAGTGACCAGCTGGAAGCCCGAGGAACTCTAAATGAACAGTAGCTTCTCCCCATGGGACCTTCCCTAGATCCTAGGAGAATCAATTGCTATATGGGAAGGTGGCACAAAAGCTTCTAAGAAGCAAAGGTAAAAAACTTGTTTTTGAAAAATGTTGACCTCATAGAAGTTGGGAGTAGAACAGCAGTTACTATACTCAAATGGAAGGAACACAGAGTGGGAAGTACGGCAAATAATGACTCAAGAGAAATAGAAGAGGCAGTTGTGTCTGTGTGATGTGGGACAAAACAAATGAGTGTTTGTGGAATACTGAGCACTAACTCAGTCATTCCCTGTGTCTCAAGAACAAAGACACTCAGTAAGCGAGGTGATATAGCTATAACAGGAGACTGACTAATTACAAGACGGACTTGACCTAAGAACTGCAATCAGTGTGGCCTAAGTCTTTGTTCCCTCAATGAATCCCAAATAATAAAAGAAAATATAAATAAAACTCCCGCATGTATCCTAGCTCTGCCCAGTGACAAAGCCTAGGAAAAATGACCATGCTTGAGCATCCCTAGCATTGGACTGTTGTCCTGAAATATAACTTCCTATTAAAGGAAACCAAGGCTTCTTGAAAAAGTGGTTGATTTTAGGTCAGGGATGTAAAAATGCCCAATGTGAGTCCAGAGCAGCTTAGCACACCAGATACCGAGAAAGTTATCAAAGGTCACCAGTGTCATGTCAAAATGTTTTGGGAGCTAATTTGAAAAAACTATCTGTTGGGCAAAAGTGAGACAGTTTGAGTTTCACTAAGGACAAGATTTACAATGAACGATGCTCAGCAAATATATTTAAAACCATGAACTCATAATCATTTAAACAAACTGTTTAGTCAACCTCTCTGGATGACTGGGACCCAGCTAATTTTCTTAAAAAATTAGTTAGATAAATGGAAAGGATCTAGTATATATCCTATTTTCCCTACCCAAACCATAGGATAGCCAAATAATAGATGCTAGTAAGTCTCTTTTTAAAAATTATTTCAGCCATATACATATATTTAAAAACATGCTATAAGGCTGGGTGTGGTATCTTACCCTGCAATCCTAGCACTCTGGGAGGCCGAGGTGGGTGGTGGATTACTTGAACTCAGGAGTTCTAGACCAGCCTGAGCAAGAGCTAGACTCTAAAAATAGCCAGGCGTTGTGGTGGTCCCTGTACTCCCAGCTACCCAGGAGGCTGAGGCAAAAGGATCACTTGAGCCCAACAGACTGAGGTTTTTGTGAGCTATGACACCATAGCACCCTACCCAGGGTGACAAAGCGAGACTCTGTCTCAAAAATAAATAAATGAATAAACAAATAAATAAATAAAATAAAAAACACAATAAGAATATGACCACCAACTTCGAGCCAGTTAACATCAGGAAGTGTGAAAACCGAGTATGGTGTGCCTTCTGCTGCAACACCGTGGACTTGCCAAATGGATATACTTTGAGCTTTATCAATCCATTCCATCTAGCTGCCAATTTACAGAAAATACAGAGTTCAGAGGAACATATGGACTGGAACATGGGAGAGCGCCTTGAGATCAAATGACTTGGGTTCCTTAACAGATAACTTGCAGGATAAAATAAATGGTTGGAAGGGAAACCTGCAGCTCAGGGGAGCCCGACACATTACACTTTCAAAAAATGAATACAACTAAAGTACTTCAGGATGCATTGGTGATGAAATCATAACAAAAAACAGGAAAGTGATTATTGAAAAAGCCAAAATAGTAATTATTTTGTCTGGATGGAGGAATTTGTGACTTGAACGAAAAAGACATAAAGGGGCTTCTTAGGTGTCCGGCAACATGCTGTTTCCTGACATATCTTACAAGGACGTTCCTGTATTCATTTATTAAATTGTGCATTTGTTTGTTTTGGAGTTTTATATCTGCATTTTATTTTATAAACATAGGTTAAAATGTTATACTGGTACTTTTAACCAAATTACAGAAAAACAAGTAAAGAATCACCTTGGAATGAGAGCTGTCATTGCCGTATTAAAAATACGATCATGGCTAGTAACAAAACTGCCAAAATATTTCTTTTTGACATAAAATAATGTTTCTCCAAGTAAACTGTTCAATGGATTCTGGTTTCATTAGTGAAAAATGCAAGCAAGAGGTTCCCACTCACTGTCCTTTCTCCCTTTGTTCTTCTTTTTACCATAATAATCAGCACTGGGAAGACACTTGAAACTTCCAGTAGGTCACATTTGAATGAATGAATATCATTCGAGAAGTTATAATGGGTATTTGGTGGGATGTTGCCTAACGTACACAAGGCAAGGGTACATTTCAATACATCTAAGAGTGTATTATAAATGTCTTACCACAAAAAATAAATAGGTGAAATGAGGGCGATGGTAATCAGTTTGATTTAAGCATTCCCAATGTCAAATCATCACATTGTACCACAAAAGTGTATACAGTGATGATTTGTAAAAATTAAATTAAAAAAAGAAAACAGGCTCAGAAAAAAAAAGAAAGTTACAAAGCAGAAATAATATTGTAGAGGAAGCCCTAGCATGCCTAGGAAACATGCAATCATTCTCCACAGATAACTGATTATTTGGCCGGAACATGCTTACAGGAGAAGCTTTACTCCAAAGTTGGATAAATGAAGGTGGGATTCAGGAATGATAAAGAACAGTAAGTGGTAGAAGAACAGTAACAACTATAAAGCCTTTATGATTTCTTTAATATTGCCAGGAAGCACATAAAAGCCTTCTAGAGCTGACTGGATACTATTAAGAAATAATTGTATTCTCCTTGCTGTGAATTATAAGCCTATTGTACATGGAAAAAAAATTAGTGGACACACAAGGCAAGGAAATAAAATTATTTTTCATTTCAGTTGCTATGTGACACTATGTAGTTTATCCCATTACAAAGATACGTCTCTTGATTTTAAGATGCATGTAATACTTATATAAGAAAATGTTGATATTCTATTACAAATATGTCCCTTAATAAGGGTTAAACTCTATAGAGACTGTCTTAAGATAAATCAAACCTAATCATTTATATCACATAGGGTACTTTTCTATGTGATAAATTTCTCACAGGGAATTAGTTTCATAATCATTTCATGGAATAGTGAAATTATAATGAATTTGAAGATAAAAGTAAAATTCTGTTTCTGCCAATTAGAAACCATGTGGCTTTGGGGAACTTATTTAACTTGCCTGAATCTCAGATCACTTTCTACAAAATGAGAGGATTGAACCGTATGGTCCTTAAGGTTTAGTATTCTGAAGTTAATCAACAATGATTTATTTCAGTTTGTTTTTCGGGCAAAATACATTCTGTAAAGACTGTATGAGAAGGAGTTATACAAGGTCTTTACGAGGTTTTTGTTTCTGGTCCTTATCTTAAACATTGTTATTGTTATTAAATTTTAAGCCTTTTTAATTCTGTGAAGGCAAAAAGTGGAAACCTAGTAAACACATGTATATATAAAAATAAAAAAATTAAAAAAAAAGAAAGAGTTATAGTGCCTGTACCAGTTATCTTTTATAAATTAACCTAAAACTTAGCAGGTAAACTAATGCAACAAGCATTTCTCTCCCTGGTTTCTGAGAGTCAGGAATCTGGAAGTGGTTTAACTGACTGGTTCTGACTAGGGTCTCTCACGAAACTGGCTAATACTGCAGTCACCTGAAAGCTGACCATTGCTGGACAATCCCCTTCTAAGTTCACTTATTCGGCTGCTGACCGACCTCAATTCCTCACTGGCTCTTGGCCATAGGCTTTTGGGCCGCTCTCTAAGGTTGCTCATGACATGGCAACCAGCTTCCCCCAGACTGAGAAATCTAAGGGAAGGAAAAGGTGTGGGTTTCGGTCCCTCCAAGACCAAAGGCACAGTCTTTATGAACCATGCATGAAGTGACTTAATGACGCTTCCGCCGCATGTTACTGGCCACATGGACAATCCCTGATGTAATAGACAAGGAGTGTACAAGGGTATGAGTAGCATGACATGAGAATTCTAGGAGTTCATCTTGGAGACTGGATATCCCAAAGTGCCTACACTGAATATAATCTAGATTAAAGCCAAGATTTCTCTTCCTCAACCCTCCATGTGCCCAGTAACACAAACGTCACATGCATTGAGTGACATGGATACCGCTGTGGATATTACAGAAACATGGGGTCCTTATGCATATTCCGAAGTATGAACATGGGAAAACATCTTTATTTTTCAAGGTAATTGTCTTCCTTTTCAGCAAATACCTTTAGTTATCTGAACTGTGGTTGGTTATCCAATGGGAGTGTTTTCAATTTCTCTCTTACTATACTTTGTTATTTCTATACATTGTCTTTTTCTTTATAGAATTCCCTGAAAGAGTCATCAGTGGTCTTAAATCTATTTCCTCCATCATGATTATACCTCTTCGAATTACCTTTCTTTTTCTCCTTCACTCTCCATAGACTCTCTTCTTTCAGTTTAAGTTATTTCCAGGACTTTCTGTCTACCTTCAGGTCTCCAATTCATTCATTGTTAATAAACTTTTATTAAGAATAGTCTACACATTTTGCCCAAGCTAATTACCATATCATTACTTTATAGATTTACCTTCTTTTACTGTGAGAACATTTAAAATGGACTCTCTTAGCAATTTTCAAGTGTACAGTATATTATTATTAACGGTATATTATTAACTGCATATTATTTTATTATGTAATAACAGTATATTATTATTACCATTCTGTATAACAGATCTCCCGAATGTTTAAATTTCAATGTACCATTTCAATTATTTCTAATCTGTTCATTATTCATAAAGTTTTAATTTTAATTACTATATAATTTGTGTCTAACAGTTTGATTTAGTTGTTTTTTAATATCCTTATTCATATTTCATTCTTATTTATGTACCATTTTGTTTTTTTTTTTTAATTTTTATAATTCTAAATAAGTTCATAAATCTCTCTGGTAATTTTTTCCCTTTTATCTCTATGATGACATAAGACAAAATTATAGTCAAACCCAGATTGTTTCAAGAACTTCAGAGCTGTGGCATTTTATGACTTCACACACATTCAAAATGTTTCATTTGATTATGTTATTTGTACTATTTTAACGGAAAATTCATTTCAGTGGATGCCCTGCGTGCCTTCACTTATGGGAGAGCCTCTATTATGTTAATTATTTTGTAATGCTTTTATGATACTTTCTCAACTTGTTATTTCTACTCTATGTAATATAAATTTATAATCCTTGTAACACACACATACATATGTGTGCATGCTTCATGATTATTTACTTCACCATTGTATTCTCAACAGCAGAAATCTAGTGCTTAGTATATTTTTTGATAATTTTTTTGTTTGTTTTTTTAAGATAGAGTCTCACTCTGTCACCCTGGGTAGAGTGCTGTGGCATCATCGTAGTTCACAGAACTTCAGACTCTTAGGCCTTGAGTAATCCTCTTGTCTCAGCCTCCATAGTAGCTGGGACTACAGTCGTGTACCACAATGCCCAGGTAATTTTTCTATTTTTAGTAGAGACAGGTTCTCACTCTTGCTGAGGCTGGTCTTGAACTACTGAGCTCAAGCAATCCATTTGTCTCAGCCTTTCAGAATGCTAAGATTATAGGTTTACAAGCCATTGCTCTGGTCCCTTTTTGGGTAAATTTTATTGAAGAAATGAATGCATGTTTATTCCATGTATTCTTTTTAAAAATAAATAAATCTGTAGTAGTAAATTCAGAGTTACCTTCTATTCCAAACAATGTTCCATGCTTTACACTCTTCACATTCTACTGAAAGTGTCCCTTCTGTCAATCTTAGCTGTCGAAAATTTCATAAGGGTTCTCTCCAAAGATGTCTTTTTCAAGAAGGTTTTGCTACATTTAAATATGTAAGCCTTAGAAATAAATTAAATATTCTTATTAACATAAATTTCCTTCAGAGATGTACTTATTTTTCCTTATGACATACTCAGCTTTTAATGCTCTCTGCATTTGGTAAAGAACTTTGGGAATATATTTAGTCCAAAATTCCTCAATCTGATTCTATGATACGCTTGTTTTAGAGAAAAGACATGGGGACCTGTGTTAGTTTGGCACTCATGGTTTTAGTTTTTTTTTGGTTTTTGGCCGGGACTGGGTTTGAACCCACCACCTCCGGCATATGGGGCTGGCCCCCTACTCCTTTGAGCCACAGACTCCGCCCTCACTCATGGTTTTTAAATTAACATTTGAAAATCCATACATTGGAAATATTAATAAGTATTACTTGGGAGGGTACAAGTGAAAAAGGATCAGATAATATGAGAGTGATAGGCCCGCATTTCCTCTTTGTGACTGTTGCTTAAAGCTGAGTTGCAACTGTTCTTTGTGGATGGTTTATGTTGTATTGAGTTAGCCACAGTGCTCACCTCTTCTTTCTGTTTTAGATTTTGTCATTTTCATTCAACTATATTTCTGCCTAGCTCCTGTAAATATTTAAAGTTTGGGGACTATGGATGCGAAACATTCTTCATAGCTTAGGCTTGCCAATTATTATTGGCTTAGCACATACATAAAGATTTTATGTACCCCTATCCATTTGTAATCTGTTCATTACAAGTGCAAAAATTAATACACAATGAGTTACAAATATAGCCATCTATATTTTAACTAAATTATATTGCTTGTTTCAAATTTTTTCTCTTGTGAAAAATGGAGTTATAATAGAAACACAGGATTTCACAGTACAGTCCAGTTAACCATAATGCAAAACTTATCTAAGCTACTTTGAGTATTACTAGACGAATGTGGTAGCTCAGTATTACTAGATGTATTTGGCAACTCAATATGTATGTACCACATCCAAATATGATGAAATCCCACGGAGAGGTGAGAGTTGTATTGAAAACTGAATGCCTATCAACTAATCAGATCATTTTGTAGCCTATTAAAAACTGACAAAAGAGTGAATCTGGAAATGTTGCTATAGTAGTCATCTAAATAATGATGCCAGTCCAACTGGGCAGGGAGATGCCATTTAGGTTCTGAACGAGGAGTCTATTTAGGAGATTTGCTTATTTTAAGAGAAAAGAGGCCAGTTTGTTTTAAAGTAAATTTAAACTTAGTAAGGCTTACATTCTTACTATCTGCTGTTTGATTTAAAAGCAAAGTCATAAAAACTAAACATATAAGATAAAGATGTACATTATTTTATGGCTTTTTTTCTTAGTGTTTAATTTCTTAGTTAAACAGTACGAGGCCATAGTGTTTATACGAGGTTGAGTGATAGAAGTTTTGCTAAGACTCAAAAATGTGGGAGAGCTCCATATGAATATGGGAGCCATCAAGAATAATAATAAATGAAATCTTAAAACTCCAGTCTCAGGACCTCTATAGTTATATTTCCCAATTATCTGAAGACAGTGCCTATTTCTTCGGAGAGTGCCATAGGGAGCCTTTCATCTGCCATGCTATCTTTGATACAGGATGACATTATGGGCAGTACTGAAAAAGCATAATCAATATTCAGGCCGACCATAGATTAAAAAAAAATATATATGATCTCAGTTCATGCTACCACTCTGTGGAGAGCTCTATAAAAGGGAGAACAAAGAATATAGTTCTTAGCATTCAAAAACATAGTTCGCTTTATGTAGTATAACCCTGTCTGAACACATTTGTGCTTTTAATGCTTTGCAAAGGTAGCTTATCAAAAAATAGCACAAAGACACCGAATGGAACAATATGTTTGCTCCCTGGTTGGAGCCTTGATTATACCTAAAGAGGGTCTGCTGCAAGTGCTCTCCTGCCATTCAACTCTTTCTTTTTGACAGCAGGACACCAGACATGTGGGAGCAATAAACATAAAGATAATGCTAATATTTCTCTTCCCTGAAATAGATGCAAAAAGGCTCTGTGAAAATTCTTCCATATAGTAATTCATACATACCCTTATTTAACATGTTCTCTTCAAAGATAGTCTCATTCTCTTTAATTGATTGCCCATTTCCACCTTTTAGAATAGGAAAAAAATTCCACAGAATTATATTTCTTGAGATTCTATTAGGATTTGGAAACAAGAGAGTCCTACTCTTTTTCTTTTCCTCAAGCCTTTAATAACTTCCAAATCATGCACCTTGTAGCTAAAGAAGCTGTCCATTGCTTCACTTGTCTGCCAAGGTTTTCTCTGTTGCAAGGTACCCTGGTTCTCAGTACTGGTAAAGTAAAATTATATATAATTAGAGAAGGCGATTTTATACATACATGCATATGAGTCTTTTTTTTTTTTAGTAAAGAGAGTTTAACAAGTTCAAACATCTGCCTTTTTATTTTAAGCTAACTCTGACCAAAATGTGTGCTTTTGCTGTATACTAATTACCTAGTCAATGTAGCAAAAGGCTAATTGTCAAAAAAAGTAAAGATTTTTTCTAATGTAAAATATAAAAAATCAATAGTTTAAAGCATTTCATTTTCTATTTTATAGTAAATTGTGTTTTATATCAAGCTGTATATGATAAAACAGAACAAATTTTGTTGGGAATTTTCTGCTGCAAATACGATGCAAGAGGATGTTAACACAGAAAATTTTCAAAACATTTAAGTTTGCTGGTAACCAAGGAAGAAGTTAATCTGGATTGACATGATTCCTCACCATTTTTTTAAACGAATTTGAATAAGATGTCTTGTCAGTTTTACGCTTGATAACATTTCCATACTCAGTATCAGCATAATGCTCTGCCAAATACTTCTTTAGAGCAATGACGTCCACATATACTTTAATATAAAAGTATGAATTTGAAAGAAAATAATAATCCCTAATTCTATAAATATTCATCTTTAATCATTTTTTAAATTGGTTTCACTATATTGTAGCAGGGGGTCAGAGCAAAATGATTACATGTAAAATAGTAATGAAATCTCTATGTCCTACTTACTGTACACACTCAGACAAGAAGGGTAGAGAGTTTTCTGGTGTCCCCATAATGGTGTTTAGAGCAGGTTGATCAACATGGCAGAATTAAGGTGGGTTTTGAAGTGGCACCAAGACACAGAAATGAGGGTTACAATGAGGAGGAGTGGAATGGGTGTACTAAGAAAAATAGGCTCTATGTCTAAAAGATATTTCAGATCTACATGAACAACAATTTCAGCATCTAAAACAAGTGTTAAAGGAATTCTGAAGTTGTTTAGAAATGTATTAGAGGAATTGGTAGCTGAACTGCTGTCATATATCATTAGGCATTACAGAAGTGAAACAGGGCAATAGCTGTAATGTTTCATGGATTATCCTATAGTGTAATCACATAAATTCATAATAATAGAAATGGAAAGGGGGGATTTGGACAATTTATGTTATTGGAAACATAGTGTGACTTACTTCTAACAAGAGGTAGCATGGCGTCAACGTTAAGAACTCAGACTTTGGAATCCGATGGCCTGTGGCCACGGCTGCCACTTACTACCTACATGAACTTGGGCAAATAATATAAACTTTTCTTGCCCTAGTTTGTTTTTTTCCTATATAAATTGGATTATAACAAAACCTATCTCATAAAGCTTGCAAGAGAATTAATGATTTTATATTTGCAAGGAATTTAGAATTGTGCTTGGATGATATAAATGCACCACCACAAATAAGCACGTATATTATTTATATATAAACATAAAGTTTACATTTATTATTTTATTATTTAGTTCTATCATATTATATATAACTTGAGAAACTACCATTAAATGCAAATTATTCTTCTAATGTTAGGAAAGAAAGAGATTTTAAGTTAATAACCTCAGGCTCAGTGGTGCATTAGTTGTCTTCATCAATGAAATCAGAATGGTCAAAGTCAAATTTAAAATGAAAATAATATAATTTGGTAAATTGCAGATATAAAAGAGTACATTTGAAGAATAGGTAGAATATAGTATGAAACTTTGTTTCTTATCTTTTCATAATTTGTCACGGGATTTATTGAGAAAGAGAAGAACTATGTATGTATCTGTAATACCTTGTAGAGTGATTTGCAGGCGTATGTGTTGCACTAGGACTAGAGGGAAAAATGAAGGCTAAATGGAAGAATTTCTAGAGAGGAAGAGTTTGTCAAATACAAAAAGACATGTATACAATTCAGTGTTTGAACTAGAACAGGCTGCAATGAAGAGATAGTGATTCCTTTGTCCCAAGAGACACACAAGGAAGGTTGGAGGATTGTTATGAGAGAATATTATGAAGGGAAATTCAACTTTTATATAGACTGCTGTTATAGGTCATTTAAAAATATATTTTAAAATTATTTATGTAATGAATGGATATAGTGGCCACCCTATAATGCATGTAGTGAAGTTTTAAAAAGTCTTTAATTGACAAATAAACATTGAATATATTCAACTTGTACAAGCTAATGATTTGATACGTATATACATTGTGTGACGATTCCCACCTTCAAATTAATTAACACAATCTATCTCCAGCCGTGCTGTCCATTGGCTCCCTGGAACTTAGTCATCTTACAATAGAAAGTTTGCATGCTTTCAGCAGCATTTCTCCCTTTACCCCACCATCCTCTTGCCCCAAGCAAGCAGTTATACTGCTTATTTCTATGAACACCCGATTTTTATTATTATCTCTAAATCAGGATTCCAGGAATTATATTAGGATGAAGAACAAATGATCAAAATAAAATTTAAAAGATAGAGGATTATCATGTGATACATATAGGACAAACAATCTTCTGTGTACACAGACATATATACATGTGTGTACATGTGTATACATGTGTGTATATATGGATAAACAGAATGATATATGTACACAGATCTTATATTATTAATACAGGGTTATATGTCAGAAAAAATAATTTTAGTAAGTGAAATATATGCATTTCATAATACTCCTATTTTGTAAAGAAAATTTGGAATTCTTACAGTCATTATTACATTTCCAGGCAAGGAGTAATTCAATTACTTTAATTGAGCAACCACCTTACAAGCAAAGGTACTCTTAAATTTCAGAAAGAAAATGTAATAGAGCATATTTTATTTGGGATGTTTCTATTAGGTTTGCAATTGAAAGGCAGAATTTAGATGACCTCAAATGGCACAAAAAGTGAAGTTGAAAATAATGAAAACTAAACCCTTCTTTCACAGTTCTAAAATCGGTGTTACTTCTTACGATTTCCTTCTCCAAGTACTGACCTCGTAAGATCGCTCTAAGCAGTAGACAAGAAGAACTAAATTCTTATAGCTTACTGTTCACTGTTAGTTATTACTGGTGATGAACTTACGTTGTAAATACTGGGTCTTGACATATAGTCTAGTCTTTAATTTCTGTGATTAACATTAGGACTCAAAGAAGACTGCTTGCCTCTGTGCTTCTCATGTATATAGTGCTGCTGTACTTAATCACAAGGAATGGACTAAAATGAAGGAAAAGTGAATTTCCTAATTTTCTGTCTTTATCAGCTTTTGATAGAGCAAAATATTTTACCTAAATATACCAAATATAAGTGTTAATTTCTCAATTAAAATGTTAATTCTGGGTTCATGTGAATGTGATTAAAGAACTGAGAGACGACCGAACTGTTGAAAGAACTATTCTTGGGTTTAAGATAGGATCGTTCAACATATGTAGGTGGTGCCCTCTAGTGGCTGCAACATACACTGTCCTTTAAATAGAGTTAAAATATGCAATGGGCATTTTTTTTTTTTCCCCTGCACATTCTCGGTACTTCAGTGGTTGAGTTTCAAAACATCCTTATTTTAGACGATTAAAAAGAAAAGCCGGGTGGTGCCTGTGGCTCAAAGGAGTAGGGTGCCGGCCCCACGTGCCGGAGGTCGGAGGTGCTGGTTCAAACCCGGCCAAAAACTGCACAAAAAAGAAAAAGAAAGAAAAAGAAAAGCCTCATTGCTGCATACAAATTTTACACACTCCAACTAACACAGACAGGTGGGACATCTCAGTGTGTGCCTGTGCTCCTGGAGTTCCAAGGCGTGATAGTTCTTGTAGTCAACAATTAAGCAACACATTAAGAAACAAGGACGTGCAAAAGTACAAGTGGAAACACCACGGTAAATTAGCATCTCAAAAAATTAAGAGTGCACACTTGTAAAACTTGTATTCAATAGTGTATAAAGCGTTTTTCATTTGGTCCTAACAGCAACCCTGAGACAGTAGACAGATCTGAAGCCATTATTTCACAGAAGGGAACGAAGAATCAATGAAGTTAGACTCAGGATTAATCATTTAATATAAAACATAACATGACCAGACCTACAATCTAGGTGGTTGGGGCCCTAGTTCAAATATCAATCCTTTGCCGCATTGCCTTTCCTCGGACATGGCTCTACTGTAGTATTAAGGTTACATAGCCATCAGGCTGCACACTCTCTGAGCAGGAAATCAGCTTAGAAATTATAGGTATACATATATACATGTGCCTCGAATATAATTGTGCACTCACGTTACTATACAAATTGGAGACTATGTATACATTAAACTAATCTTTAGTAGAGAAAATGGGAAAATAACATTTGATCTCTCTGTAATTACTACTGACCTTTCCTTTCAACATGAGAACATTGAAGCATCTACTTTAAAAAAAAAATCACATTTTCTTCAAAAGGCTTGTTTGTACATATAATATATGTATATATCTCTGTCTCTCTCTCTCTCTCTCTCTCTCTCTCTCTCTCTCTCTCTCTCTATATATATATATATATATATAATCTCTATATATGTATATATTTACACTATTATTTTATTCCCCAAATTTAAATTTTATAATTT
>CAUYRH010004149.1:0-12286 GCA_963574655.1 Perodicticus potto | reverse complement strand
GAAGTTCTCTCTTCTCTGTCTCACCATAAGTGACTGGCAAAAAGGTGTCCGTAGTCTACCATTTTGCTTTCTATTAGCTTTTGTAAATTTTCAATGCATTCATTTCAGCATGCCCAGATCCTTAATATATTTCTTCACTTCCTTCTACCGTGCACATTATGTTACCCAAACTAAACCTGTGGAGGAAAAAAAATACAAGCTTCCTATGAGCTTGTAAAGAAGTAAGTGAGGAAGTTTGGAAGAGTAAGTTTGCTCTTCAGATGATTTCAGTATACTTTTCTCTTAATCTAAAAACAGGAAGAAAGTGTCTGGACTCTATGGAGAAAAGAAAATATATTTATTACAGAATTAAAAGTAGGAGACAATTATTCTTTACAAGTTATGTATATCTTCAGAGAGAAAAAATTACAAGTGGTGATTTTTTTCGCAAAAAATATTTTCTCTCTAAATCTCTATGCTGGAAGATACTATGCTCAGGAACGGGTTTCAAATCTTCCAATGTAAAAAAGGTTGAAATTGGAAGAAGCTCCTATATAACTGGTAAATAAATCTTCCAGACTGATTTAATTGTGGAAATGAATTATTCATCTGTAAATTCTGCTTTGGGGAAAATTGTCTCCAATTAAAATGCTCAAGTCATTGATGCAAAATATGAATACAAATCCTAAAATTTTGCATTCCAAGTGATTCTTCTGTTCCTTGTAAAGCACCCAAGAGACCTATAATGTATCTAAGCATGTTAAAAGAAATCCTGTTATAGATTGTTCCCATTTTGTTTCACTGACCTTGATGCAGAAGTTATTTTGGCTGGGGACAATCTGGCTTTATAAGTTATATTTCTAGAACAAAAGTTCTGGGAAATCACCAGTTACTGTGGCGGTCACCAGTTATGATGTGCTATCCATATTTGATAACTGCATTTTAAAGATGGGCTGCTTCTTTTGCAATGACACATTTGATGGAAAGACTCATAACTGGCTAGAGCCCTTTAAGTTAAATGCTATTATTTTCTTCATGTTAAGTGAGAAAGATCCAAGTTGCCTGGCATGAATCTTCTGTTTATGGCTAATTTATTTACCCACCACATATGTGTAAGAGGAAAGGTAGATTCAAGCTATGCTGAACCAGCATCATTGGCTGAGGTTGAGAACATGACAATATTTGCATTTTCCTGCAGAGTTAAACCTGCTCACTTTGGGTAATCGGTGTTATTTCTAAGATAGATAATGCATATTTAGTGAGGTATGTTTTTTTATTTGTAAAGTTTCCCCCACCCTTTCGTTTAGAATTTGACTTCTCTACTCTGGTTGCCCTCAGAGTTTGTGTGTGTGTGTGTGTTATATATATATTTTTAATTTGAGACAGAGTCTCACTTTGTCATCCTGGATAGAGTGCAGTGGTGTCATAGCTCACAGCAACCTCAAACTCTTGGGTTTGAGCAATCCTTTTGCTCAGCTTCCTGAGTAGCTGGGACTACAGGCGACCACACCACTCCTGGCTAGTTTTCCTATTTTTAGTAGACACAGGGTCTCGCTCTTGCTCACACTAGTCTTGAAATCCTGTGTGATCCACCTTCCTCAGCCTCCCTAAGTGTTAGGATTATATGTATGAGTCACTACATCCAGCAGAAAAAAAAAATACTTTTCAAGATGATTCTAAAAGGACTATCTGATCCCCTAGGGTACTGTTTAATTCAGACCAGCTATACTTTTCTCCTCAGGAAGATACCAATGTTCTAAAATTTCAACTTTTACCATAAAAAATACAGATACTTCCTAGGGTGGAAGGCAATATTCCATTACAAAACCAATTACCACTCTTCCATCATATTCGTAGAACTTCTTTCAGCCCTGTCTCTATACCATCAGGGCTCATTGCCTCAACTATTAACATCGATAAGACTGTGCATTTTGAGCATGATATCCTGTCCCTAAGCTACTTGTTGATGAAGCTGATAAAAAAATAGAAACACATTATGTTTAATTTTTCCAAAATATGCTTTGTGTGACGTGCTTTGATGAAATTAAAGTGTCTTCTTGGGTACTAGTGTGGCTTGTTGATAATCTGGGGATTTTCCAGGATTAGGTAGAAAACATCTATTTCTACATACACAAATTTAAAAAGCATTTATATTAGCTTTTCGAATTTTGATCAGCTTTCAGTTACTGGTTTACAAACTGGGAAATAAACTGACTAATTTACATATGAAATTCTATCATTTATATAAACAAACATACAAAGCAAGCAATCAGTCTATATCATGACTAAGAAGAAGGGAAACAATATATGTAAACAAATGTTAAAGCAATGTGATACAAGTAAGTCTAGTAAGTATAACAGAATTCTTACTTTCCTTTTAATATATGCTCCCATATTGGCTTTAAAAATGTGTTACGTGAAGGGGCAGCACCTGTTGCTCAGTGAGTAGGGCGCCAGCCCCATATACTGAGGGTGGCAGGTTCAAACTCGGCCCAGGCCAAACTGCAACAACAAAAAAATAGTCGGGTGTTGGGGCAGGCGCCTGAAGTCACAGCTACTCTGGAGGCTGAGGCAAGAGAATCTGCTAAGCCCAGGATTCGGAGGTTGCTGTGAGCTGTGACATCACAGCACTCTACCCAGGGCAACAAAGTGAGACTCTGTCTCTAAAAAAAAAAGTATTACATGGAGCCTACAAGTAATACAGTATGAATTATCAATGTCAGTTTATTAAAAGACATCATGAATAGAACAGAAAAGAAACCTCAGAGTTTAATAAGGTATTCATGTTGCATATAACTAACACAGGATTCATATGCAGAATGTATCAAGATATTGTTCAAAAAATTTTTAAATTACAAATGACCCAAATAAGAAATGAATGTAAAGTTTGAAGGAATACTTCATACAAAAATGGTTTTCAGTCAGTAAGCATAAGAAGGAACATTCAACTTCATTTGTCGTCCATAAAATGCAATCTTAAATCACAGTGTGATACCACAATGAATCCATCATTGGTCAAAATACAAAGACGTCTATCAATACTAACTGTTGGTGAGGATGTGGAGCAACCAAACTATCATTCACTGTTAAAGGAGTATGAAGTAGTTCACTTCAGATAACTACTTGGCAACATCTACTGAGGCTGAACACATACGTACTCACAACCCAGGACAGTAATACCTGTTTATATTCACCAAAGGCATGTACCTGAATGTTCGTAACTGCACTTTCATTTTCTGCCCCAAATCGCAGGCTGCCAAAGTACCTATCAATAGTGTAGACAAATAAATGGCTTCATATTGAATATTATACAGCAATGCAAATGAATTACATACAGTGTATGACAACAGGAATGACATCAATGAATCGTACAAACCTAATGTTAAATAAAAAAAAAAAAGCAAAATTTTTGTTAGTCCACTTATACTAGGACGAAAATAGGCAAAATTAGCCTATACTGCTACAAAAAAGAAAGATTCTTATTCTGGGTGGGGGAAGTTATTCAGGAAAAGCACAGAGGTGCTTCTGTAAGTTCTATTGCAGGATCTGCGAGTAGGTCACATGGAGAGTTCACTTTGTGAAAATTCTATGACCTGTACACATATAGTATATTTACTTTGTTGTATATTCTTTATGCTTAAACAGAAGTTAAAAATGCATAGAAAAAAATGATATACAAAACAGAAGCAAAGGCAGGCACATAAGCACACATATGCATTTATTTGATTAGTTTTGATATTTTGGAATTACTTCATCTGAACTGAAGATCTAATTTCCACCCAAAGCTACTAGCAGTACCTATCCATGAACACCCCAACACCATTTTGCTTGGGTATTTCTGTGTCATGAAATTGATCTTTTATCTTCTTCCCTCTTCCCAATATTATTTTCCTCATACTGTAGCCAAAGTAACCTTTAAAAAAAAATTACACGATCATAGGTGGCCACCTTTTTTTTTTAGACAGAATGTTACTTTGTTGCCCTCGATAGAGCACAATAGAGTCATAGTTCACTGTAACCTCTAACTCTTGGGTTCAAGCGATTCACTTGCCTCAGTATCCCAAGTAGTTTGGACTACAGGCACCTGCCACAACGCTCAGCTATCTTTTGTTGTTTAGCATGCCCAGTCCAGGTTCAAACCTTCCAGCCCCAATGTATGTGGCCGACGGCCTAACCACTGAGCTACGGGTGTTGAGCCATAGGTGCTCACCTTATCCTTTATTTTACACTCCTTGCCCTTATGTTAAACCTTCATTCATAACTTTTTGTTGTTGTTCCTTGATTTATCTTCTGTCAAGGTACTTTCATGTCTTTTTATTCCAGAAAAGCTATAATTCTTTAGCAGAGATTCAGTTTAAAAGAATTTTGCTGTAAATTCATTATATTTTATCCTGCCCGATGTCCTGTGAACATCTTCTACCTTTGGGTGTTTGTTTGTTTTTGGTTTTGTTTTTTTCTCTGCATGGAACTAGTACCCCATGACACCAAAACCTACTATAGTTCTATCTTTTCTCATTATCAATTCTCATTCAAAGTAGCATTTTGTCTGGGAAATTTTCCAAACAAAGACTTATCTGATGTCTTCCCGATATAACTCACTAACATTCACATAGTAACAACAGCTCTAGGTAAATTTATGATAATATTTTCTTTCTGGTACCTACTGGACTTTTAGTTCTGTTTAATTCTGTTAATGAAGAAAAAAAGTCAATCATTATGAGCACTGCATAAAATAGGCATTAATCTGAATACAAAGAAACTGATATTAAGACAAAATGTATAGTGGCTTTCATTCACATAGCTCTTAACAGATGCACTGGGGTCCTGTTGATTAGAACTGATTTCCCAAAGAAACAGAAAAGATAAGGACACAATCTAAATTCACAAGAACTAAGACTGGCAAAGTCAGGTGTGACCCCTGAGAACACCTACTATCCCCTTGATCTTTGTTATAAACAAAGGGAAAGACAGGAGTGCATTTCCTAAAAGCTGACACTTAGAATCCCCAGTGCACATAAACAAGCTTTTAGCATCCCTGCCTCAGTTGGCATTTGACTATCCAGTTTTCCTTGTCTGTCCTAGAAGAAACACTAGAAATTCCTGAGGACAGCAGTTGCATGCCCCAGCTCCTCCTGCACAGAGGAGAGAGGGAGTGGAGATAAAAGGGTCTCCCGAGAGTTTAGAAACGTGTAACTTTGGGGGAGGGGTGATTTTCACACACATGAGCTTTCAAACAGGGCCCTATAGGGAGTCTCAAGGGAGTCACAAACACTGAGTCCTGCACCATGGCAGAAACAGGTCCCTACTTTAGCAACAAGTGAGTTTGAGTGCAAGGAACAGAAATACAGAACGGCTCCTCTACTTCCTGATGTTTGATGCAGTAAAGACAGCATGTAAGGATGTATCCAGGGGCCTGCCTAGAGGTAACAAGACAAGCTAAGAAGGGAAATAATGGCCCTTCAATATAATAAGTGTATTCAAGAAATTGTGTTACATTTGGGGTTTCTAATCTAGGACACTTGGATTCACATAGAGATAATTGTATATACTTAGACATTTATATGACCATGTGTTATATATGACCATTCAATTTCTGGGTAGACATTTATAGCTTTTTATTAGATTCAAATAGCAGACAGTGAGATACACATTATCACCTGTGTTTACTAGAAAACTGCTACCAAATGCTGTTGGAGGGTGTCCGTGGCACTTACTAGGAAAAGCCTGGGACCCTCATCCTCCACGCTAGGGATTATTTGGCCTCTCTCCCATTGCTTTCTGGAGGAAATAGACTGTGTGAAATGAGAAGATGAGCTTTTAGAGGAATCACATTTTATACTTAGTTTTATTACTTGTTTAGACTGATTGACAGATTCACTATTTACTAGTTCCTATGGAATCAAGAGAATCTTCCATATCTCTGCTTTCTACATATAACCAAGTTCTTTCACTTTCCCTATATGTGTTAAGAGTATGTTTTGTTCTTCAACAAAACAGGCTGACTTGTTTCCAAGCATTTATAGGGTAGGTACTTGTGCTTTATGTAGAGTGTCATTACAAGTCTATTACATTTATGCATCTAGAAAAATATCAACATGTGAAAAAAGGGGTGGGTAGAAAATCTAGAATGGGGCCAGGAGCAGACTCCAGATGCATGCTTTCTTCATGTTTTCAGACATACAGATCCTATTGAGACATTGGTGGGCCATACTTAGCATAAAATTATTGGGAAATTATTAAGCCCAATTATAAACCTTTGCTCTAAACTGAGAGTTTCTTCAGTATGGACTTTGCTTAAATGGTTAAATGGTTTTCACAGACCTAAACTCAATCACAGCCTCAACATAGTCATAACCCTCTAGCCAATGCTCACTAATTGCAGGGTGAATCACAGTAGCAGTCATTCCACTACTCCTAAATGATATTGAGGAATGACGCTTCTACATGTTGTTTATATGTTCACATATAATACTCATTTGGAAGAATAATTCATCAGATATCACTAAGTCAGGACCCACATAACTGTAGGAAATCACCAGGGAGAATACAGGTACTGAGTATAGAGCAGCCTATATATTTCACAGGCAAGACTGTCCACCTCCATTCAGGAAAAAACAATAACAACAACAACAACAAACCTAGTGTTCATATTTCTCATGTAAATTTCTCAACATTTTTCAATAAAAAGATAAGCCACCTTCAAAGAACTTTCCTACATAACACAGTTCGTGGAGGATGTATGTACTGAAGTTCTATTTATAGTGAAACTGGCCCTACTAGTCCTCAGTTGGTTGACAGTACACTGTGTTTCTTTAAGCTTTACATATCTGCTTTCGGGTACATATGAGAAACCTCACAGTCCTCAGGTTTGTCCTATCTTTTCTTTTTGTTCCAAATGTGTCAGCTACATGTCTTTCTTTTCACATTTATAGAGCTACTGTAGACTTCTCAGTCTTGTAGTTAAAGATCCAGCTGAGCTATGGAAAGGAATGAGAAACTCAAACTTTTTTTTTTTTTTTTTTTTGCAGTTTTTGGCCAGGGCTGGGTTTGAACCTGCCAGCTCCGGTATATGGGGCCAGCACCCTACTCCTTTGAGAGACAGGCGCCACCCTAATTATTTTCCATGTATGTTTTACTGTCAATTCCTGCTAAGAACTAATAAATATTCCACTAGAAATTTACAAAAAATGGATAGAATCTTTATTTATTTTTGGAAGTCTAGTTTGATCATTCTGAATTTTTTAATTAGTCCTCAGATATCACTAATTGATGTCAAATTAGTATCACTAATTTGATGTCTTCTTACTGTCTTTCAGTCCCTTTTATACTTTGTTTTCCTATCAATGTTTTTCATTTATTATAATCTTCCCCCAGCATGGGTATTGCCACCCATTTTTAAAAGTATTAAAATGTTACAGAGGTAGAACATGATTTATGCAATAATCATAGTTTAGTCCTATATATGATTTCAGTGTGCATTAGAAGTCTCCTAGGGATGTTGATTTCAATTGCTATGAAAACAAGCCTGTTGCACATATAACCTTAATTCATTTTCTCATACAGGATAGAGATGTTTTGTATTTTGTTCTGATTCTGACTCATTTTTGATAGTATGGCCATCTAGTAAAGGAGTCTACTTATTCCTTGAGATTTTAAGATTCTGAATTTGTGATGTAATAAGGCTGTAATTGAACTGGTAATATGATCTGTTTGGATGGTGGAGACTAATGAAATGGAAATAGTAGAGATGACTGGCATCCTTACGCTGTGGAAAGACGAGAATGCTCCCAGTCACAGAGCTGCAGCAGCTCCTTCAGAGGAGCATGATAAAGGATAAGTATTCAGAGAGGAGACGAAGGAAGAATCCAAGCATTTAATTATGTCAAATGATTTTGTAAAGCAAAAGAGGCAGAAAATAGAAATGTAATGGAGAAGAAGTAACTTTTAAAAATTGTATAAAAATTTTTAGGAGAGGATAACAGAATCAACCACGTTGAAGAATCAAAAGTTTTTTTTATCTCCATAGTGTAATTAGATATCAAATGCTTAGAGCAGAGCTTCTCAGACATTGCTCTGCACTAGATCACCTAAGGATCAAGGTAAAATGAATATTTTGGTTTTATAGATTGGAGGGGGTGTTGTCTGAGACTGCATGCCTGATAAGTCTATGTGCTTGTTAGCTATCCCTGGTGTGGCCCATATTTTTTTCAACCTAGTTCAAGTAAAGTCATAACCGTTGGAATGACAAAGCAATATACTGGAAGTGATGGGGATGCATGTTGTTCTACATAACACAATGATGTTCAAGTTCAGAAGGGAATTATAACATAGTGGAAATCAAATAGGGAGGAAGGGGAGGAGGGGTTGAATGAAAACCTACCTAATGGGTATAATGAACACTATTTGCGTGATGGCCACCTCTGAAGTACTGACTCAGTACAAAAGTGATCAAGCAACCAAGTACATTTGTTCAACCACAATGTTTTGAATAAAAAGCTTAATATTATATTACAAAAAAGAAAAGTTTTATTAAATTGTAAAAACATGTCTTCCGCACATTGTGAAAGATAAAAATAAATTCAAATTATTTATCTCCAAGTAGTTAGCAATTACAAGAAAAAAAGCAGTTTAAAAAGATTGTTATCAATATTCATATGCTATATTTTATTTTGTTTGTGTTTTGACCACTGTTGTTGTAAATATTTTAAGCACCCACATAACAGTTGGACCGTATGAATTAGAAATATTAAATGAAAAAATCTCTTTAATTTGGCAAAATTTTAACTATTAACTTAGTATTTTTCTCTCAAGAGGAGATGACCGTCATTTCTCATCTCTCATACAGCCTGCCCACTTCTGTATGAAAAGTGGTGCAGACTCACCTAGAAATTTTTTACCACACCTAGAAATTATTCCCTAGTTCAAAGAGTTTAATTAAAGTTACTGTGATATATTACCAAGACACATCCACGTTCCTGTTTTCAAGGTTTCAAGAAACCTGCTCTCTACTTGTTGATACCTTATGGCCCAATATGAGTGAGACCCACTTTTTGCTGACTGGTTTCCCAGGGCTTCAGGGAGCTCATCATTGGATCTCCATCTCCTTCTTTGCAGTCTATGTCTCTATTCTTCTTGGCAATTGATCACTCCTCTGTCTCATCAAGGATGACCAAAGTCTTCACAAACCCATGTACTATTTCCTTGTCATGCTGGCAGGCACAGACATCATGGTGACATTGACTACTATGCCCACAGTGATGGGCATCTTGTGGGTGAATCACAGGGAAGTTAGTCATGCAGGCTGCTTCTTGCAAGCCTACTTTATTCACTTCTTTTCTATTGTAGAATCAGGTATCCTCTTGCCATGGCCTATGATTGCTTCATTGCTATCCGCAATACTTTGAGGTATGCATCTATTCTCAACAGTACTGAAGTGGTAAAGTTAGGAGTGTTTTTTTTCTGAGGGGTTTTGTATCCATCATGCCTGTAATTGTACGTCTTTTTTCATTTTCATATTGCCACTCTCATGTTCTCCCATGCTTTCTGCTTTCACCAAGAAGTCATGAAACTAGACTGTGCTGATATAATTTTCAATAGACTTTACCCTGTAATACTAATTTGTATTATTATTACAACCTTCTTAGACTCCCTTATTACCCTTTTCTCCTATATCCTAATTCTCAAGCCTGTCATAGGCATTGCCTCTGGTGAAGAGAAGGCCAAGGCAGTCAACACCTGTATCTCCCATGTTAGTTGTGTCTTCTACATTACAGTCCTTGGTCTGACATTCATCCACAGATTTGGGAGGAATGTTCCAAGGTGGTCCACATCATCATGAGCTATGTCTACTTTCTCTTCCCTCCTTTAATGAATCCCATCATCTATAGCATCAAGACCAAGCAAATCCAATATGGCCTTATCTGCCTTTTCTCTAAACATAGATTTGGTACTTAATCTTGAATCTGGAGAATCAGACCAGAAACAAAGATGAAAACAGAGTATAAAAGCAATGCCTGGATTACTCTTTGAGAAAAGAGCAATGATACTATAGAAAACGGCTTCTTTCACAAGCACTCAATTACGTTACCACAAAGTTACAGTATACCTTCAGAGAAGCCTGATTACAGATCTTTGTTAGGATGACATAGAACTGAAAAAGTCCATACATAAATTCTTTCTTCAAATTCCCCTAAAAATCATCCATTTCAATAAAAATTGAAGAACAAAAAATATTCTGTAACATCTTTTTTGCATTGGTGTTCACCTTTGCTTGTGTATGTTTATGTGTAGTCACAGCTAATGTACACTTGTACAGAAAAGAAAAATATTTTCAACCAAATAAATTCTGATCTTAACCCTTTAATTATTGTCAGTATAAAGTTAATGATAAGAAATGAGTATTTTAAATTTCCTTTTAAATCACCTATCTTAATTCCCTTTGAATATCCCCTAGTACATCTTCCCTCAAGTTTTGGTATAAGAGTTCATGAAAGACAATTTTCTACAGAACTGGGTGAGGGATGGATTCGGACTGATTCAAGCACATTACCTCTCCACCTCAGATCATCAGGCACTAGATTCTCAAAGCAGAACACCTAGATCCCTCACATGTGCAGTTTCGAGTAGGGCTTCTGTTCATATGGCAATCTAATGTTGCTGAGTGGCTGTAAATACAAATGAAGTTTCACTTGCTCTTTGGCTGCTCACTCCTTGCTCTTTGGCCTGATTTCTAACAAGCAGAAAAAAAGGAATTTCATTCCTCTAATTAGTAGACTTAATTATATAAAAAATACACATTTACTATTATTATTACCACTATTAACATATTTTTTATTTAATCAATAGTATTTCTTTGGACATACATCTTCTCTCTTGTTATATGAATACCTATGTAATATTCTTATATTTGTCTCTTTGCCCACAAATCCTAAGCTAATTATTATTTAGCCCTTTATATAAAAGTTTGCTGAACCTTGCTAGAGTATAAGAAAGAACTTCTAATGCTACTTTAGTATTCTTATTAAGGAAACCATATTAAAAGCAAAAACAAAAAAAAACCCATTGGTAATCTAATACAGTTAGTTGTAATAAATAATAATACCTGAAACAGCCAAAGATAGCCTCTGTATCTATGACATAATCATTCTCAATAGCCATAGATATATGATAAGCTGATAAGGCCTAGGACAAACTAATGATATTTAAGCACTGTGCCAAATTTATTATCATTTCACTATACTCTAGTCTAATACCTATAATTTTTCAATGACATTCAATAAATTAATAAAGAAGTAAGTGATAGAATAAAAATTTTCGATTCTATAAAATGCAACACTTGTTTCTCATAAATTTTCTGTCCATAATTCTCTGAATGACCCTGCACATATATTTAAATTTTGTAGACTTTATTTTTGCGTGAGATCAAAAGAAGACTTTTGAGGGGTAAGAACACAGTTAAGATGTACTTACTCTTATTCTATTTAAACGATTAGAATGTTCTAGGAAAATAGAGTGAATGTGTTTTTACTGAGTACCTTTAGAAGTCACTAAAGACACTAGAAGACACTTTAGAAGAATGAGTCTTAAGCATATTTAAATGCAGAGATAGTTATGTAATTCATAAATTCTCCTAGAGAAGGATTGTTAGAGGAAGAAGTCAATGGGACCAAAACGTAAAAGAGAAAGTTTAACTTTAAACTCCCACACATAAACATACATATTTTTTACTATTTTACTCTTTTTATATTTCTCACTTTCAGTACTTAGATAAGATCCATACCCCAATGATTGATACATTTCATGGGCTATGGTGATCTGAAACATTGCATCATGTTGGCAAACAATTCAATGGAAAACTCAAGCACTTCAAATAATGTGTATTTTTTGTTTTATTTTGAGGGATTGCAAAGATGTTAATGAAAGTAGATTTTATGAACAGAACATTTTTATCACATGAATGCGAATCTGTTTAGTCTTCACACCATAGACAAGTGGATTGAGAAATGGAGGGACCAGTAAGTAAATGCTAGAAAAGAGAATGTGGATATAAGGGGGGATGTGAGAACCAAACCTGTGTGTGAAGAAAGAGAAGAAGGCCAGGAGGTAAAACTGAAGGAAGACACAAATGTGAGCAATGCAGGTATTGAAAGCCTTAAACCGAGCTTCCTTCTGGGGTAAATGGAAAACTGTGGTAAATATCTGGATATAGGACAATGTGATGAATGTGAGGTCAAACCCCGCAACAGTGACGGCCACAAACAAACCATATATTTTGTTGATTCGAACATTTGCCGCAGCTAGTTTCACA
>CAUYRH010004148.1:0-10450 GCA_963574655.1 Perodicticus potto | reverse complement strand
TGAGCCCAGGAATTGGAGGTTGCTGTGAGCTGTGATGCCACGGTACTCTATCCAGGGTGACAGCTTGCAGCTCTGTCTCAAAATAATAATCATAATAATAATAATAATAATTCCAAAATTGTTTTTCTAACTGAGTAGCTTTACAAAAAGTACAGAAAGTAGCTAAATGCCCACTCCCTCTCTTCATCCCCGCTGAGTTGGCTCCATCAGGGTGAAGTGCTATGAAAGCCTTAGCACTTCACTGGTATCTCAAAGGTTTGTGTTTAGTTCTGAAGCCACACCCAGCTACAGCATACCCGGGTATGTAGACTTAATATTCTTCAGCAGCAATAGCCCCTACTACAAATCAGGGTTTTGTTGTTGAGGAAAAAAGGGAGAATGGACATTGGGAGATGTAGCTGGTAGCCTCTGCCTCACTCCCAAGTAATTCGCCAATAAACTTTGCTCTTGAGGAAGATGAGTAACTTTGTCCTATGTTCTCATATTCTTTGGCAAATGACCGTATAGTCTCTGGAATAGTGCTATTTGAGAAGCTTGCTTACAATATAATTTTTAATTAGTATATATCTGACTTGTGAAAATATATACTTTAATCAGCCCTCAATTGTTGGACAATTTTTCATTGCTATAAACAACACAGCTGTGAACATCCTTAAAGCTAGATTATTTCCTGAGGCTAAATTATTAGATGTGGAACTTTGATTTTTAAAAAATATGTACATTTTTAGGACTTTGGAGAAACACTGTTCTCCAGAAATGTAGCAATTTTCACTCTCACCCTTTCATCAACAGATTTGCCATTGTTTGATATTATCACTTAACAAAAATCTTGGCTGATCTGAAAGGCAATTTTATTGCAATAAAACAATAAAGAATTTTCATAATGAAACAAAAATGCTGGAAGTTCCAAGTTAGAATGATATTAAACACATACACTTAATTTCATTCCTTCCCCCCAATTCTACCAAAACTAAAGTGAAGAGATTAAAAGTTTACAACAAAAATGACCAGGAAATAAAATAGCAGCAATTATTGGAATAATGAATAAGGATAATTCACTACGCAGGCCAGGAAAGCCAAATCCCAAACCAGCAGTGAAGAAAACTGAAACGCAACCTGCTTACACTGAAGATTCTCAAAAAGAACAGGAACTATCACAAACTAACTCGAGCCCATACGATTTCCCACTTGGTGTCTGCAGCAGCCACTGAGACTCGTCTCTCTGCTTCCCAGTGCTTTCTGCACAGTGCTGGCAAAACAAACAAACAAACAAAAAATACACACACACACACATATATCCACAGCACATATTTTACTCAATTGCCAAAAATCCTTGATCACCATGTTCTGTTTCCTTGTGGGTGAAGCTGCCAAGGTCCTTGTTTGGCAGACCCACTTCTGCACGACTTGACTGCTGCTCACCTCTCATTTGCTCCCTCAGATGGTGTTTACTGACTGCCAGACATGCACCAGACGCTGGAGAGGGCACTGGGGATACAGTAACAAATAAAAGATGACAAAGTCCTGTTCTGTGGAGTTTACGATCTAAAGGAAAAGATAATTGTTAACCAAAGAATCTTGAACAAAATGAAAAGGACAAAGGCTGAATGATAGTAAGTGCTGTTGAGAAGATGCAGCTGGAGCTGTGGAGCACACGCCGTATGACAGGGAGCTGGGGGATACAGCGAGAGCTGGGAAAGCTGCCCTGCAGAACAGCTGATGGAGATGAGCCCTGGATTACCTGGCAAAGGGACAGGGGAGGAAGAACATTTAAGCTACAGCACAGACAAAGGCCCTGAGGTGGAAGAAACCTCAACACTTGAGAACCTGAAAGGCCAGTGCGGCACAAGTGTGGAGAGTGAGGTGGACCATGGCACAAGGTGAGCACGGAGGCACAGGCAGAGCCCAGTCCGTTCAGTAATCATGCCATCGTAATTAGTTACATTTATACCAAGAGCAATGAGAAGTCACTGATGTGGTCGAAATGGGGAGAGGGAGCCTGACAATCTATTTACATTTTGCACAGATCACTTTCGCTGTTGTATAAAAAGCCCCTTGGAAAGACACCGAGGTGGATATGAGTAAATATAGGGATATCAATTAATAGATCATTTCAAAGGACCAGATAAGAAATATTACTAACTCTGATGCGGAAAGTGATGAGGATTTGCAGTGAAGTAGATATTGTATGTATTTAGAAATAGTTTTATCTGTGAGTGACAGAAAACCAACAATAATGGTGTCTTAATCAAGATGGAAGTTTGTTTCTCCCGTGAGTGAAGGTCCAGAGGCAGGCAGTGCAGGACTGGAACACAGTGCTCCAAGCGTAAGGGGCGCAGACTCCTGCTATGATGTTCCACCATGGGTGGCCCCCATTCTAAGGTAAACTCATGGTCCGAAATGGCTGCTCCAGTTCCAGCCATCATGTTCATATTCCAGCTATTGGGAAGGAGGAAAGAGAGGGAAAAAGCAACACTACTTCCATTTAAGAAGATGCAACATATGCAAAATCCAGCCTTGTAACCACACTTAATTACCAGGGAAGCTGGAAAACACAGTCTTTGTTCAAGGTGGTCATATGCTTGCATGAAATAGAGAGTTCTATTATTTACAGAAAGAGGAAAAAGTTTAAAAGAGAACTAGGAATCTCTGTCATGGAAGTATACAGGACTTAATAAGACAGAGGTCAGGGGACATCAGAGCAGCAGGAGTTGAGGCTTCTGGCTTCTGCCAAAAATGGATGTACTGTCTTCCACAGGGACTAGATTCTGAATCTCCAGTCTCTCACCATTTACCCTGGTTCTCCTTCCTCAGCCCCTCTCCCTCATTGCCTGCAAACAACAATTTTAGCCCCACTGAATTACCAGTCTTCCAAAACACACCAGGCGTGGCTTCAGGACAGCTTGGGGAAATCTGTCCTTAAAGGTAAACATCAAATTACAGAAAGTTAAGCAGAGGCTTTGGAAGGAGCCCATGAAGATGAGAAACTTCATTCACATTAGAGTACTTTAAGCTGCACCTTTATCTATCACCAAGAATAAAGACTGAAAGATGCCGTGGATTTGGGGGTGTATCCTGATTTCATAGAACTTAAAAATGGGGGGGAGGGCAACACATCTTAAAATCAGTGAAATAAGCTAGTTGCATATCCCGGAACCGGCCACGTATGTGCTCTTCCCTTCCCTGGAAAGCCCTTCTTTCCCTCTGCCTCCTTCTCCTGGCTGTCTTCTAGTTATCCCCGAGGACTCGGCTCCGAAGCTCCCTTCTCTAGGCAGGCTGGCTGGACAGTCCCCCCACCCCCCAAGGGGAAGTCTTTTCCACATCTCCCAGCACCTGTGTGTGTGGGAGTCCACCTGTTGCTGGTGGGAGCACCTGCTCACTGGTCTGTGCAGCCTGCTAGGTACCCAGCTCCGTGAGCACAGAAATGATGCCTCATTGGTGCTGGTGCAGCCAGTACCTCGCATGCATCTGACAGTCACATTACTGAGTGAATAAATGGAGGAAAGAAGTTCTTCTCCATAAGGTTACTTGGCAGCATAAAGTATCTGTATTAGGGTAAAAACAAACCAACAAAAAAGTCTCAGACAAACAGGGAGAATGGCTTTTCTTTATTATCGATACCTGATTTAGTTTTGCTCTTGAAATCCCACCCCACGGCGTAGAAAAAGAGGAAAAAAAGGAAAGGCAATGGAGGTTAAATTTATTAGTAGAAGATATCTTAGTCTCTTGTAGACTAATTGCTCTTTCTAGAAAGCTAGTTTCTTTCAGAACAATCATTGGTCTTCTCCCTCTTCTCTTCCTTCGCCCTAAGACAATATCTAATTTCACACGGTGTTCATGTGATCAAGACAGGGGTCAGGAAAATGAGACCTCAGCTCTGCCGACAACCGCGTGTCCTCGCTCAGGCAGAGCAGGTTTCGTCTGGTGCAGCCCTGTCCTCACTGCTGAGATCCAGGCTTCCAGCCATTTACCTCTGGCTCTGAAATCCTCGTAAGCTATGGCCCCTTAACTCTGCCTGTTCACCATCTTTAATGTTATTTTCAAGGGGATGTATAAATGTGGAGATTCTCCCACACATCACAAGCAGCCTACTGAAAACCAGCAGTTGTCTCAGGATACCCAGGTAGGCCATCTTGTTGTAGGCCAACAGCCCCCCGAAAGACCCGAGTGTGCCTCAGCCTGTCTCAGCCTTGGTCCCCAGCGTGCCCCCCGCTTTTGGTTAACTCCGAGAACAGGTTTCTGACAAGGAAGTTCTCTGAGTTCCCTGACCTGGCCGGGTTGAAACAATGGTAGAAACTCACTCAAGCTTCCCAGGTACTAGGCTTTCCAAGTTGTCCCCATGGTTACTAATTTACCCCCCAGTCACCACATAGCGATCCCCTGAGCCAACTACCTGACTGTAACCCCGCCCTGTAACCGGCCACGTACCACTTTTGTACTTGCTTGCTTTGCCACATCAGCACAAAACAGTATAAAAGGCTGCCTGCATTTCTCTTGGGGGCCGTTTGCCCCTTGGGCAGTGGTCCGCCTGTGCAGATGTAATAAATGACAACCTAATTTGGGCCATTGCTCTTTGGGGCAGCGGTCTGCCTGTGCAGGTGTAAATAAATCATCACCATGTGATTTGAGCCTAAAGTGGGGTCCGTGTATTCTCATGGGTGGCGTAAGTTACAACAACCTCTGCCTCTGAATGCCACTGCTCCTTCAAGGGGGTGCTCAGTCAGTGCAAGGCCTCTCTTTCTTCCTCAGAGGAAAGCTGGGCTTCCAGCCCCCCCCTTTTCAGGGTCTCCAATACCCCATCTATGTGGATGCCTCCACTAAAGCCCTCCCTGCAGCCCCCCCCGCCCGATTCCAGCCAGGATGGCTCCACTCAACCCAGCTCCTTCTCCCCACACCCCCCATCAGAAGCAGAAGACTTCCCCTTCTTCATCCTTATGTCATAGCCTCAGTGTTCCTGCCATATGGCACACCTCAAATGCTTTTCTTACTGTTGCCAAGGTCTAGATATTAAAATGTTAACCAAGCTTTAAAAATTTATAAAACCTTTCTCTTTTGTAGTGTCTGGCTATTTCAAAGATGACTGTGTGTCTTGGGATTCAAAAACCCTATTTTAAAACTCAGAGCTGCTGGTTGGCTCCTGTGGCTCAGTGGGTAGGGCGCCGGCCCCATATACCAAGGTTGGTGGGTTCGAACCTGCCCCGGCCAAACTGCATCAAAAGAATAGCCAGGCATGTGGCTGGCGCCTGTAGTCCCAGCTACTTGGGAGGCCGAGGCAGGAGAATCACTTGAGCCCAGGAACTGGAGGTTGCTGTTAGCCGTGTGATGCCATGGCACTCTACCCCGAGGGCAATAAAGTGAGACTCTGTCCCTACAAAAAAAAAGTCAGAGCTGCTTTCTTCCCCCCCCCCCACATTCTGACATCACAGTTATGTTTATCCCTGAGGCTGGTACTCATAGATGCTTCTCGCTGACCAAGGAGAAGGTCTTATAACAGAAATGCAAAATATTAGCATGTTTTAAAACTTATTACCTTCACTCTATGTTTTTCTTGGCGCTGCCCACCCCTCCGTTCATACGGCCTTTCTACATGGCCCATTTTCTCCTAGAAGGGCAAATTTATCCTAGTTTTGGAAATATTAAAGTGTAGGAATATAATTACCATCACAATGTGGTTTAAACTTTGAGGCCGGCACTGCACAATGGAACTGAATGTGCAATTTGGGTGTGAGGACACACAGGGAAGGAATTGTGACAGATTTTGGACTTCGGCAGAACCTGACAGAGTTAACCCTTTATTGCCCATTGAATTTCCAAGTCCCTCTAGCAAAAAACTGCCATGGTCTTAGATGTCAACTTCTGGCTTCCGTAAACACTAACTGAGCCAATGCTGATTGTTATTAGTCTGTGGTCCAAAGCTTAGGATATTGGTCTAGAATAGTGGTTCTCAACTGAGGGTGTTCCTGCCCCCACATCTCAACATTTGGCAATGTCTGGAGACATTTTCGCTCATCACAAGGGAGCTGCACTGGCCTCCATGTGTACAGCCCAGGAATGCTCTTAACATCCTGTAACACACCGCACACCCCACCACACGATGGATCATGCCATCCCGGGGTCCATGTTGCTGAGGCTGGGAAACCCTGACCCAGAAAATTCCATTGGCGCTGGGCACTTCTCACTGAGTCACCGATTCCACCTTAGTCCAGGCCACATCTTCCCCTGGGTGACCACAGTAGCCTCCTAAGTGGCATCCTTGAGTCTGCCTCTCCCCTCTATAGTTTGCTTCCCCTCCGCCCCGCACTTATTTAGAATTTAATTTTTCATTACGTCAAGTGCACCATGTTGGGTGCACAGGTCTGTGAGTTTTTAATGGATGTGCAGCGGTCACATAACCATCATCACAATCAAGACACAGAAAGGCAGCTCCGTCTTCAAACCCTCTCTCTGCTCTCGGGTCTGCCGCCGGTCTGCCTCCGGGTCAGCTCGGGACTTGGTGCCAGTTTATATAGTGGTTGTGTCCTCCGGTCTCTGCCTGCCTCTTCAGGTGTGTTCTGCACACGTGGGGCTTGGTCTGTGCCCAGAGTCAGTTCGTGTCTCTTCTCTGCTGAATTTCCCCCACACTCTCCCAGGCACCCCTGGGCCCTGCTCCTCTGGTCTGAAAGGTGAGAGTCTGTTAAGAACCCACAGGGGGGTTCATGTTGCTCACTGCACAGAAAGCCAATTACTGAGACAAGGAGGATTGTCAAGGGAGAGAAGATTTATTCCAGAGGACGTGTCAACTGGGAGGGGGAGGCACAGCCTGCCTTAAATCCACCTCCCAGATTAGGAGGGTTAAGGCGTTTTTATGGAGGTGAAAATGAATAATGCACAGAGGGAGTGAACCCCATTGCATGTTTGGGGTGGGTGCAGGGCACACAAGCGTAGTGGGGAATCTTGCTAGTTCATACATCCCATGAACAAAAGAGGATGGGCAAGTCCCTCCCCAGGGTGAGGGTTAGTGTTATAATGAGCTGGGGGTTAATATTGTTCATTCTTTCAGCCTTGTGTGCAGGCTCGGTGACTCTTGGTAACAGTCTGCGGTGGCGTCTCATTCACCTCGACTCTCTCCGGACGTTCTGGTAGAGTAAGGCGCTGTGGTTATCTCAGGGCTGCAAGGAGGTTCTGCTGCTCCTGGGAAAAAACTCAAAAGAATTGCATCAGTACACAGGAAGTTACAAAGTTCTGCTCAGCAGTTTGTACTGAGACCTCTCTGCTTCTTCTCCGCTTTTTCCAAGACTCAGGCCACTGGAGCTGAGATAACTCTCACTGTTTTGTCCCTGTCAGGTCAAGGCCACTTAGCTGCCTGCTTCAGTTCTGATGTGAACACTAGAAACTTCTTTGGAATATGAGGGAGCTAAGACACTTGAGAATTGTAAAATTTTGGTTATAAAACCAGTTATAGTTGGGCGGCACCTGTGGCTCAGTGAGTAGGGCGCCAGCCTCATATACTGAGGGTGGCGGGTTCACACCCAGCCCCAGCAAAACTGCAACAAAAAATAGCCAGGTGTTTATGGCGGGCACCTGTCGTCCCAGCTACTCGGGAGGCTGAGGCAAGAGAATCGCCTAAGCCCAAGAGCTAGAAGTTGCTGTGAGCTGTGTGACGCCATGGCATGCTACTGAGGGTGACAGAGTGAGACTCTGTCTCTTAAAAAAAAAAAATCATAGTTCTTCCCTACACTGCTGCACAGTTCTGCGTGACTGAGCCTGTCTGTCAGGTAAAGTGAGAAAAGAGAGAGAAAAAAATAATGGACACTCCTCTTTCTGTCCTCACACAACAGGGCCCCTTCCACATCCCTCTGCAGAAAGTTGGATTTTCTCTTGGGGTTTTAGGTGCCTGTGCCCTTGCCCTGCTGCCCAGCATGACCGGCTGGCCCGAGTCACTCTCAGGGCAGGGAAATAACAAGGCAGCAACTAAGGGGCGTCTTTTCTCCTACATGCCCCCCATTCCTGGGGGCCCTTTGCCCAGAGACTCTTCCCAAACCCCAGGCTAGAATGAAAGGTTTCTCGTGAGGTCTTGCCATCTCTTCTTCTTTGACTTAGCCTCTTCTCGGGTCAGGCAGACAGTACAGGAGCAAAGAAAGAACTGGAAAACTCACTGGCAAGCCGGGAGTGGTGGCTCACACCTGTAATCCCAGCACTCCGAGAGGCCGAGGTGGGTGGATTGTTTGTGCTCAGGACGTGGAGACCAGCCTAAACTAGAGAGATCCAGTCTCTACTAAAAGTAGAAAACTAGCTGGGTTTTGTGGGGGTTCCTGTAGTCCCAGCTATTTGGGAGGTTGAGGTAGGAGGGTCGCTTGAGCCCAAGAGTTTGAGGATGCTGTGAGCTAGGCTGACACTAGACCACTGTAGCCTGGACCTCACTAGCAATATTGTAGCCATTCTTCAGGTTTTGACTTCCTGTGGTACAAGCCTAACATTAAGGTCTAAGTATGCCACCTCCACATCTGGTGAACCTGGGGACGGCCTGACCTCAAGGTCCTTTCCCCACTCTGCTTGCGTGAATAAGGTCCCCTAACCAAACAGTCCTCCTCATCATGGGGACCAGCCACAGTGTTCACTTACCCCTGAGTAGCAGGGTTCCTGCCAGGCCATGGAAGTTTTCAGAGAAGCCCATCACATCCTGCCACGGGAACCAGGGAGCAGTAGAGGAGGGAAAAATGGCTTCCCTCCACTCTCTGGGTTGCTAGGCTGGACTTCAGATTAAATCGACGTAAGGCAAACAGAAGCAAAAACATATTTACTTATGTATGGATGCACAGGAGTCCCACAGAACATGAATGAGACTCGAAGGGTCGGATGATCAAGCTTAGATAGTATCTTGAGCCACAGAAAGGAATAGGGGGTAAAACTGGGGGTGGTGGCCACACAGGTTATGGGAGGATGAATGCTTGTTGCCTTACATGCAGGTGAGAAGACTCTCAGGTAAAGCTGTCTTGGAGCAGTGCTCAGAGAATCGGGGAGAGTCTGTCTGGGGTGGGCCAACTCCTATCTCCTCTCCTGTGATGTGAGCTAATCTTCCCTGGTGGGATGTGGTCCATAAGAGTCCCAGGGAACAGATTCACGACAGTCAGGTGCTTTTGGAGGATCCACCTTTAGGCCGACGGTGGGGTGTGGGGTGGGGGAAACTCAGAGAAAGCCTCTGCAGCATCTGAGTCCCCCACGTGCCCTCGGTTCAAGGCAATCAGTGCACATGCTATATTGGGCGGCATTGGCTGAAGTCCTTTGGAGCACCCTCGCCTTGACACTACAGAGCCCGCCTCCCACAGCCTCTGCTCGATCACTCTGTCCCCAAGTGCAGTGCCCTCCAGTCACATGCTGCGAGCTGTGACCTCTTTCCCGGGGCTGGGAGTTTATATGACTCATAAACGCATCTCACTCGTCCAGTGTCAGGTGGGATGTGCTTGGGTCAGTGTTCATGGTGGGAGCACAAAATTCTATAAAATAATTTAAAGAGGTTTGTTCTGAGCCAATAGGAGTGACCCAAAGGCCAAGAGGAAGTGGTCTGGAGGAGGTCGGATTACAGTTTGGTTTCATGCAATTCAGGGAGGCAGAAATTGTAGGTAAAATCATAAATCAATACATGGAGGACATTGGTTTGGCCAAAAAAGGTGGGACTTCTTGATGCAAGAGGCACACAGGTTATAGGCAGATTCAGAGATTTTTTTATTTATACTTGGTTAAAGAAAGCAAGCTTGATCTGCCTGCCTTGGCAATGGAAGTCCCATCACTGTCCACGGAGGACGTGTCTTGCTCTATAAACCTGTATGTTGCTCTTATCTCACCCTATAAACCTAGCTTTCTCTTCCTCAATCAACTTTGTTTCATGCTTACCTTTTTTTAAAAATTTTATTTATTTATTTATTTATTATTTTATAAATACATGTATTTTATTATTCTTCATTACATTATTTCCCTCCCCACTCCCCAGTGGTAAGACAGAATTTATTTACAGAAAAGAATACAGAAAACACTACAGCTCCTGGTAGAGGGAGAGAATTCAAGTGGGGAGAGAGAAGCTCTTTCCGTTTCTCTCCCGATCTTTCCCCGTCTCCTCCTTTAGGCCTTTAGTCTCAGGGTATATATAGGTGTATGGGTTCCTTGGCCAGGAAACGAATGAATACAGTCCTTTTCTCCAGGGGCAAGGTGAATGAATGTATCAATGAATAGATACAGTCCATTCATGGAATTGAGGCCTAGGAAATTCACAAGAAATTGACCTAGGCATAGGAAATGGGGGTTCCACATTTAGTCCTAAGTGTAAAGTGAAGGAGACACCAAGGCACAGGTGTCTCCTCAGCAGTTGTCCAAAATAGTTTTTGGCTATTGGAGCCTCTGGTGGGCATTGGAGGTCCCCCTCCTTGCCTGTCATCCAGCCCACTGGCTCTTCAGCTGGCTGCCGCAGCACCAACAC
>CAUYRH010004146.1:0-25823 GCA_963574655.1 Perodicticus potto | reverse complement strand
TTTTTTTTTTTTTGTGAGACAGAGCCTCAAGCTGTCACCCTGGATAGAGTGCTGTGGCATCACAGCTCACAGCAACCTCCAATTCCTGGGCTCAAGCGAGTCTCCTGCCTCCGCCTCCCAAATAGCTGGGACCACAGGCGCCTGCCACAACGCCCGGCCATTTTTTGGTTGCAGCTGTCATTGTTGTTTGGCGGGCCCAGGCTGGATTCGAACCTGCCAGCTCAGGTGTACGTGGCTGGCCCCTTAGCCCGCTGAGCCACAGGCACCAAGCCTAATTTTTGTTGTTTTATTTGATTATTCACTGCTCATTCCCTGACTCTGTAGTCCTTCTCCATGTCAGTAGTTCTCTTTTGTCCCATGCCTTGAAGGAGAGAATTCTGAGATCCCAGGGAAAAACATAGTCACTAACCATTCTGAGTTTCCAAATGTAATGACCCAACCTTGTTTCCTTTTTCTCTGATCAGTACTATGATGACACCTATCCCAGTGTCAAGGAGCAAAAGGCTTTTGAGAAGAACATTTTCAACAAGACCCATCGGACTGACAGTAGGTCAATTTTCCTTTTGCTACTTCCTGTGTTGAGAGGAACTAGGTAGTGGGAAGGGAGTGGCCACAGGACTTCGGAGAAAGGATAAAATGACTCTCCCTCCTTTTTCTCTTTTTTTCCTCCTCCCCTCATATAATAAACTCTTCAGAAATGTAATGGGGAGGTGAGTGTACCTCACGCGGGAATACCGTGCTGGAAGGTTGGCTGTTAGCTACCTGTCTAGTCCCTGGATTTATGAGCCTCACTTGACAAATTTAACTGCAGCTCTGCTTATTGTACCGCATCCATTAGGGCAGGTAAATGGAAGTCTGTAAAGGTGACCGCTCTGCATTTTCACCTCCGAAGGATCGACTAGTATCCTGTCTCATATACAAGGAGGGAAATAAGTGTAGTGGGCAGGAGGAGGCGGGGAGGTGGCTATAGGAGAAGACACATTTAGACTCTCCCAAGTTTATACTTCTCTTCTGCTACTACCCAGAAAGAGCAGATCAACTTTGGTCTTGGTAGGTTATTACCTCAGCCCCAAACTTACTTAATTTCAGGCCACCCATTCTTTCCACCTTTCTTTCACCCCAGGCGAAATTGCCCTCTTGGAAGGCCTGACAGTGGTATACAAAAGCAGTATCGATCTCTATTTCTATGTAATTGGCAGCTCCTATGAAAATGAGGTGAGTGTCCCCACCCCTCTCTGCTCTCTCTGATCCCACTTCATAAACCAAAGGCAATTACATAGCGGCTGGTTTGAGGCCCTGGTAGAGCCACACTCCTCTGCTTCTGACTGGGCTGATGAAATTGTCAGAAATCCCCCACCAGCCTCTCAAACACAACCCAGCAAACAAATCAGACTAGAAAGGAAGTTTTTTCAGATCTTTTATCTCCATATAGTAAACTCTACATATGTGTTTTTACCCTTCCCTAGATAGTGTTTTTTAAGATAGATTTCTCAGGCGTGGCCAAGAGGGGAAGAGGGTGAGGGCACTTGGCTCCTGCTATGAAGGTTCCAGACCTGACTGAGTTTGGGTCGGTTACCCAACAACTTCCAGGTGTCATGTTGAAGCTATACATTCTGAAAGGTTCACTTGAGAAGACTGTGGCTATAGTCCTAATTTGCTTCCTATGTGCAGGAAAAGCTATTTGTCTGGTCGCAATTTCTAGGAGAGTAGATAAGTAAAAATAAGCCCCCAGGTTTGAAGCAAAAGTAAAAGTTTGAGAGAATCAGCTCTTACTGAGCTCCTACTTTGTAAGGTATATTTGTTTTTGCTTTTGTTTTTGTTTTTTTGAGACAAGAGTCTCACTACATTGCCCTTGATAGAATGCTGTGGTGTCACATCTCACAGCAACCTCAACCTCTTGGGCTTAAGCAATTCTCTTGCTCTCTTGCCTCAGCCTCCCAAGTAGCTGGGACTATGGGCGCCTGCCACAATGTCTGGCTTTTTTTTTTTTTTTTTTTTTTGGTTGCAGTTGTTATTGTTGTTTAGCTGGCCCAGACCAGGTTCAAATCCGCCAGCCTCAGTGTATATGGCTGGCGCTGTAACCACTGTGCTACTGGTGCTGAGCCATATTTGTTTGTTTTAAGAGACTGGGATTGGGGGATTATGTCAGAGTTGGGGGTGGGTGGGTGTCTGGCTATGTTACTCAGGCTTGTCTCAAACTGTTGACTTCAAGCAATCCTCTCACCTCATCTAAGTAGCTGGAATCACAGGCGCCTGCCTGGCTTGAAATACACTTAGAGGTTATTTAAACCTTGCAGCATTTCTGTGAATTGTAGAATATCAGTGCCTTTGTTTTACAGATGAGGAAACTAAACCATGAAGAACCATATAAAATTACTTGTACTTAACGATTGCCAAACTACAAAAGTGGCAGTTTCAAGTAATTCAACCTAATAACTTTCTCAGGGCTGCACACTAAAAAATGGCTTAGCTGGGATTCAAGCCCAGATCTGTCTGACTTAAAAGCCCATGTTCTTTCCACTAAGTCTACAGTCTTCCTCTGACCTCAGTAATTGGTTGGTTAATGGTTTCTCTACCTAAGATAATCTAACAGGAGAGTTCTATTTGAACGTTTGTCTAAAAGAGATGTCAAATTATAGACTCATATAGTAGAATTTAGTTTTGTGAGAAACCATAGGTCCTTTTCCTGTGTGCTTTCATTTCCTTTCTACCTTATGTTTTGGGTCTTTTGTGAAAACCTTTGTCTTTTGAGGCTTAATGCATTCAAGGGTTTTGTTTTTAAATAGCAGCTTTCAAGCCATTGCACCTTACCCTTCTGTTTCCCAACAGCTGATGCTTATGGCTGTTCTGAACTGCCTCTTCGACTCACTGAGCCAGATGCTGAGGTGAGCAGGCCATTCTTGATATCAGTTTGGGAGAGAAAGTAACTGTTCTTCAGGCCCAGGGATTTGGAGGGGATTGGGAGAGGTCCAAGGGACTTGATTTAGTTTTAGAAGTTGGGTTTATTATTTCAGAGTAATTCGCTTTGGTGGGGAAGACTGGATAAAGAGCATGTCCTTCCCATAGAATAATTCTTTTACTAAGGAAGGGGATTAGGAGGCAGCACAATCTTCACTTCCATGTCTACTCGTATAATCCCTAGGGTCTCTGTCAAAGTTCTAAGTATCCTTATGGTACTTTCCTGGGCTTCTTTTTTTTTTTTTTTTTTTGAGACAGAGTCTTACTTTGTTGCCCTTGGTAGAGTGCTGTGATGGTAGAGCTCACAGCAACCTCAAACTCTTGGGCTTAAGTGATTCTCTTGCCTCAGCCTCCCAAGTAGCTGGGACTACAGGTGCCCATCATAATGCCCGGCTATTTTTAGAGTGAAGTCTTGTTTTGGCTCAGGCTGGTCTCGAACCTGTGAGCTCAGGCAATCCACCCATCTCGGCCTCCCAATTGCTGGGATTACAGGCGTGAGCCGCCATGCTTGGCCCTGGGCTTCATTCTTTACATTAGAAGTAGAGGAAGGGCAGGCCTAAGGAAGTATCCCAGATGATGCATCATTACCTTGGGAATGGAAGCAGCACTCTCAATTTTTCAGTTGTAGCCCTGATTTTTCCCTTCTATATACTAGGAGAATGTGCCATTTATCCTTTCCTCCCTTTCCACCTCCCCACTAGCCCTCTGTTCTCCATGTAGATGGGCAATGGAAGAAATATAAGATACTTTTCTTGAAAACATCCAGGGCTCTGAACTTCATTCCCCCAGCAGCTCCCAAGTGAACCCAGTACAGACAGCCATCCGGAGCAGAACAGCAGGCGCTCTCAGGCCCACAAATCAGCAGGGCAAATGGCTCAGATTTCCTCAGGAAGAGGATGATTTATTTCTTAGCCAGGTGAATGAATAGACTTCATTTTGGGTAATCTAGTGAAAGAGTCAAACTGACGGATGTGACAGGCCACATGTACCAACCACCGGATCTGAGGCTGGTATATACAGACCCTGACTGTTCCCAGCCCCCTCGTTGAGTTTCTTTTCAGGGTCTGAGCAGAGCCGGTAAGGGAGAGGGAGGAGGGGGGAGCAGAAACATGCTTTGGAGTTTCGTCAGAGCTTGAATGCAAATAGGGTTTGCATTCAACCCCTCCTCACCTCCTACTACCTGCAGATTGAGTCTTAACTCTGTTTATTTCCTTTTTTCCACCCACTGATGTCAGTGTTTATGAGCAGTATTATGGGCAGCAGCATGGCAGGTAGGAAAGAAATTTTAATAATAGCTGTGGATAATCAACCCTTGAATAGTCAAAAGTGACTATTCTTTGAATCTCCAGAAATCCTGATCCTACTCAGCAAACAAGAGAAGGAAGGGATTTAGAATGGATTAGCTAAAAAGTTCTTCACCTTATTTACTTCTTTGTGTGGTTGGTGGAGACATTTATTGGTTTAGTTTAGGGTCCCTAATTCAGATAACATCCTAGGGTTCCTTTCACACACAGGCTGGTTTTTCTTTTCTCTTGGGGATGCAGGAAAAATGTAGAAAAGCGAGCTCTGCTGGAGAACATGGAGGGGCTCTTCTTGGCTGTGGATGAAATCGTAGATGGAGGGTGAGTTCTCTGACCTGCCTAGATCTGGCTTGATGGGATGCCATAAACTGTCCTGTCTTCAGTCCAGCAAGTCAAGTGGCCAGAGGTCCTCTCCTCACAGTAAGTTGGTCCTTCAGGACAGAGTAAGCAATGATCTCTTCTTTGTTTTCATAGAGTGATCCTGGAGAGTGATCCCCAGCAAGTGGTACACCGGGTGGCACTAAGGGTAAGGAAGAATGTGTTTCCCTGAGTCTGGATCCCCATCTGTTCACAGACACCCTCTCTAGGCAGACCTGCTGAATGTGTCCATAGAACCTAATTCTTCCCTTCCTTTCTCCTTGTCCCATAGAAGAGAAGCAGAAGGAACTTATTTCTGCCCTTAACATGGTGCCTAGCATCATTTCATATAATCTTTACCCAAAGTGGATATTTGATACATATTTACTGAATGAATAATGAAATAACAAACTTTTTCTGAAACTATAAAGGAATTTGAAGGATGAATACAATCATCTGAGGCAGAGGAATGCCTTTCTTGTCTTTTAAAATGTTTTGTAACTGAGGGCAATAACTCTCCATCAGGAAGTACTTATTTACCAGAACCTAAGTCCTCTTTGGTGTTAGTGATATCAGAAAGGGGCCTCTGAGTTCACCACAGAAGTCTCCAAGTCTGCTGGGGATATAAGGGTGGGTGCAGAGAGAGCCTACTAGCAAATTGAGGGGTACAGAGACGTCTGAGCAAAGCAAACCTTCCCATTCACAGAATGTCCTGCTCTGACCTCCACAGAGTGAAGGCTGACAGTGCCCGGTAATGGGAAATCTTCTCCCTTAACTGCAGTGGGCTCCATTTGCATAGTTTAATCTTCTCCTCTAACATATGTCTCTATGTGGCAAGAGAGAGACCCCCCCCAACTCCCCCTTTCTCTTCTCAGGCTGCTGTTGCAGCAGTTTATTTCTTCAAATTAACATGCTGTCGTTACCCATCAGGCCTTGCGGGATCCATTAAACTTCCCCTGGCTCCCCCCATCCTTTCCCTAGCGGTGTTGATATTCAGGGGTGGTCTCTGACTAGGGAGTCAGGTCACCTGCCCCCAAGTTGAGGGAGTTACAGACCAGATAATACTATGATTAGTAGGAATGGGGGGGGAGGGATCTTTTAAGAAGTCCTCCTGCCTTAAAATGGAGGATGGATGAAATGACCCTTTTGTGTTCACAATCCCTCTGGCCAAGTTAAATTGCTGCTGTCCTAATCCTTAACAGGGACTGAGAAGTTTAGTGCTCTGTACTTTGCTTTAGTTTAAAGGATCACCTTTTTCTTCTCTACTACCAGGCTCCAATCAGGTCTTACTCCAGCTTTCTCCCACACTAAATGCTTGTCTTTCTGTGCCACAGGGTGAAGATGTGCCTCTCACGGAGCAGACAGTATCCCAGGTATGACTTTCTCCATTCTTCCTTTTTAGATGGACTGGGCCACTAATGAGGCTAGAGTAGCATCCTGCAGCCCCCCTGCCAAGTCTGAATAACCTAGAAGACTGAAGACACATCTTTGATCCTTCTTATTCCTGAGAACTGGACTCATACAGCTAAACATTCCCTACCCCCACTCCCTACTCCTCTTCTAGTTTCTCGTGAGCATTGGCTGTCAGCTTTGCTCTGTACCCTTCAAACCCTCCCTGCCTGATGCCTCATTCAGTGATTTATTCCCCAGCAGAGGCTTGCCTTAAGCAGATGGTCTGTGTGTGTGTACACTCTCTCTCTCTTTCTCTTATTATTCAAATGAGAGCTAAGCTGGAAATGCATATTCCAGAATATGCAGGTTTTGCAGATCCATCTTGCTACCTTGACTGCAGATAGATTGTCTACCTGATGCGGGGGGCACGGGAGGGGTTCTGTTTTCTACCCGTTTGGAATTTTTCCCAAGCAGTCCATCTGGATGTGGTAGCCACCCCCTGCCATTTTTACATATGTCTAGTAACCCCCAGTTTTTTTTTTCTTTCCTCCCAGGTATACCTCTTCTCTCTTCATCCCCCCAGTGGATTTGATTTTTTTTGGAATTTCCCAAACTGAAAATCCTCTAGGGCCTTAGAGAGAGCTTCTTCCCATTCCTCTACCCTTGGGGATTTTCTATTCCCCATTCTTCTAAGGACAGGGAAGGCAAGTGAGGGGAAGGAGATCCCCAACCCTCATCCCCATCCTGGCCCCTCAGCAAGCCTCACCTCACTGCTGCCCTTGTCTCTACAGGTGTTGCAGTCAGCCAAAGAACAGATCAAGTGGTCACTTCTTCGGTGAAGATCTCAATGTTTCTGGCTCCTCGGCACCCTAAAAAAATCCACGTCTGCTGTGAATTCTCATCCAGTCCCCCAACTGATACTCTCAGGGCCATCTTGGGGATCACAAGGATCCTTAAATCTCCATCCTGTCTATGGTGATTCCCACACACACCCCCAGTTCCCCTGCACACTTCCTATTCCTTCTTACTGTTTGCAGTTCTGGGAGTAAAGCTCCCAGCGGATTTGGATATAGGGGTGGGGAAGTATCCCGTTCCTATCTATACTGGTTTATGCTCCCATGCTCTCCTACCCCCTTATTTTCTTCTCGACTTATGTGCCCTTTGCTGTAGCTACACTTCAGATCAAAGCAGGAGAAAGAATGTGCTGAGTGTTTTCCTCCTGTTGCCTCTGCCCAGCCTTATCCCAACAGCCCATATGTCCAGCTAGGAGAGGAAGAGAGAATTCTTTTTTATAGAATGAGTCTGGGTGGGGTGAGTGAGGATGTATCCAATCTCAGCCACAGCCCCACTTGGCCTCAGCATTTTTTCCCATTCCTTCTTACTATCCTGTCTTCCACCTTGGGAAAGAGATTGGGAATAGCTCCTAGTGATGGGACAGAGTATAAGAAACAGTGATTTACATATTATTGGAGAGAGCTTAAAAAATTCCTTGTCTACCCCGATCCTGGCATGTAGTTCCAAACCTGCTGTGATCAGTGTCCATCCCTTGGTCAGCTACTACCTTACTCTTTACTATCCATGGGATCTTTGCATGGTTGGTCCTCTCTGTGTCCTGGAGCAGAGCCACTCCCTGGGACTAAAACTCCATTCTAATATTGGGAAGAAGAATTTCTGCTCAGAAATGGAGGAGTAGAATTTATGACTTGGGCCTCAAGGCTCTCTTGGTCCCCTCAACTCCCCCACTTGGGTCTGCAATCTGCTGCTTAACCCTGCCCTCCCTCTGCCTCAGCCTCACATTCAAGTAGTAGGCCTGGGCTTTTCCCCCTTGGTTGCTGAGAAAGGTGGCTTTCTTCAACCTTTGGGATTTGGATTTCCCCAGGAAAATGGAGAATGGAACACCCACATTTGCATCTAATCTGCTCCTTGACCCAAAACTTCCTCCCCACAAAAATGTCTTAACAAAACCTTTCTGAGATTTAGGCATTCTGTCCTACCCACTAACTGCCAGTTCTTTACCACTGAAGTGGGGCAGACAGCTGGGCATATTTAAGGGGGTATCTTTGTGTAAGAGATGTATGGAGTCAGCAGATAGCCACCCTCATACACTGCTGTGTACAAAGAGGAATAAAACGGATTTCTTTTTCCAAACTGCCTTTGTGTGATGTTTCTTTTCCTCTTCTCTCTTTTTGGCAGCTACTCCTATTCCTCCAGCCTCCTCCCCACTCCCCATCTTATAATATTTCTTCCCTGTTACCTCAGAGACTCCCCAGCAATCCCCCATCCCTAATTTACGGTGCTGTTTGCCTCCTTGGCATCTCTCCGTCCCCTCGCCTGGAAATTGGCGCCAGGGGTGGGGTGGAGATGGTATTTTCTCAGTGGGAGTCCCAGGGAACTGAGTTCTTCCCCCACCAACCCCAAAGCCAGCTGCCTGGGCTCCCGCCTCAGCCATTAGTAACCCGGAGACGCGCACCTGCGTGGGGGCTTTCCTCCAGCCCCTGCTCCCTTCCTGCACCTCCCACTCATGCTCTGAAACGGCGCTGAGCGGGTTATTTATCGGAGCCAGTGCTGCTCCAGAAGGTCAGGACGGTGGTGTAAATAACCTCTTCTCGCCATTTTCCCGTCCCTCCAGAGCCTACTCCCCTCCCCTCCTCCACCTTTATTCGCACAAATGAATGTGGCTGGGCTGGCGCTGAGCCTGGCCCTGCATCTTAATGGGGCGGTGAGCTCACAAGATGGATTTAGCTGGGGGTTTTATGGTTGCCTCGGCGACAAGAGAATGCTTTGGTTTTCTTTTCCCCTTCTGCAGGATTTTAAGGAGGAGGGAGTGTGAGGAGCCTCCGCTCCACTGCAGTTTGAAGGGTCTCCTCGGTCACCTCTACTGCTCATACTATGGGCCCACAATAGCAGGATTAAATAAGAGAGACCAAAATAGTATGGTCTCAAGAAAGGATGAGAGAAGGAAAGTAACAGGAATGTGGAGAACCTTTCCAGCATCGAGACATGAAACTCAGAGTTGTCCAGTCTTGCTTGCTCTTCTGTGAAAACCTGACAATTAAGTTCAACTACAGTAGGGTACCTAGCCCAGGATCCCCATCAGCAAATAGGAAAAAAAAAATGCCTGAGTGTACTGTGTCTGCAGTCCTGCGTTGAAATTTGGGGTGCAGGGGGTTGGGCACAGTGGCTCACGCCTATAATCCAAGCACTCTGGGAGCCAGGGCCAGGTGGATCACATGAGCTCAGGAGTTTGAGCCTGGTGTACACCAGCCTGGTGTTATGGTATTGTACTCCCAGCTACCCACCCAAGCTGAGGCAAGAGGATTGCATGAACTCAATGAGGTTGCTGTTGAGTTATGATGCCATGCCGTTCTGCCCTGGGGGGGGGGGACAGAGTGAGACTGTGACGCAGAAAAAAAAAGTTGGGGGGCAGGAGGTTATTGAGGGCTAAGTACCTCTCGTATTTGCCTGTCTGAGCTGGAGAGAAGCAGTGCCCAGCCTTAGCACCCTTATCTACCTACTCATCACTCAGCATTAACTGGGGCGGGGCAGTGTCAATACTAGAGCTAGGGGGCGTCAGCGGCTAGGGGGCCAGTCACACACACCAGAGCTGGTGGGTTCGAACCCGGGCCTGCCAAAACAACAATGACAACTACCACCAAAAAATGGACAGGAGTTGTGGTGGGCACCTGTAGTCCCAGCTACTTGGGAGGCTGAGGCAGGAAAATTGCTTGGGCCCAGGAGTTTGAGGTTGCTGTGAGCTATGATGTCACAGCACTCTACCAAGGGCAACATAGTAAGACTCTACCTCAAAAAAAAACAAAAAAAAAACTATAGCTAGAGGTTAATGATCAGTGATGGGGAGAGTAGAGTTCTAATCTAGTTCCCAAACTTGGAATTCTAAGCTTCAGTTTCCCCAGTGTGGTCTGGTTTGAACTTCTCTTGTTTTTTTTTTTTTTTCCCCACTAGGAATGGAACTTTGGTTCCCTGTCCTACCGTGCTCTCTGGTCAGCAATTTACTTTTAGGACTATGAGCAAACCCATCCCAGCACTGACAGAAGCAGAGAAGCAGGATCTGGTTATCTTCCCTCCTTTGGTCTCTTTCTGATTGTGAGCCTCTATCTTTCTGTTTGTGAGCTTTCTCAAGGGACTCTGGGAGGCCCCTCCTCTCCTCTCCCCCTTTCCTCCCCTTTGGCTGGGAAAGTGACTACAGCCTGAACAGTGCCAGACACCTGCCTGCCAGATGTGGCGATTCCCCATCCCCCTCCATGTCTATCCTTTCCCCACCCCACTGAGCTCAGGCAGAGGGAGCCCCCCACAGGGTGATTTACTGCAGCAGCCTCTCTTCCTCTAGTGCCCCCTCAGGCTGCTCTCCCCACCCCCCTGCCCAGGCCTCTTCTATTCCCACCATGTCCTGCAGTCCTGTGCTGGCACAGCCTCCTCCCACTCCAGAGTGCTGGGCAGTGTAAGCCCAGCTCTGGGATTGGAGAATGAGCACATGGGGCAAGGGCAATTGGCCTGTTTCACCCGTGGGAGAGTACATCAGCAACAGGGCTGAGGACCGTGGCAGCCAGCACTGATGTCATTCCACTGGGGAAGGAAGGGAGGTGACGGGAGGATGAGGTGAGTGGGGAGGCAAGCAGTACTCCGAGACTGTCTGCAGAGGAGAAAAGAGGTCTCTGAGAGTCTCCTAGAGAGGCGAGAGTCCAGAATTGTGGCCGCTTAGTGCAATTTCATTTCTCTGGCTGTGTCTCCAGACGGTGTCTCTGGATCATGTCTACATATGACTAAGTAGATTCCCCTAGGCTCCTCCCCTTCACACTGACCCAATATACACACCTAGAGGGAACCTAAGTCTTTAGCCCCGTCTCTTTAGTGTTTGCCTTTCTGTTTTATCTTTCTTTTTTTTTTCTTTTTTTTTTTTTCTTTTGCAGTTTTTGGCCAGGGCTGGGTTTGAACCCGCCACCTCTGGCATATGGGGCTAGCACCCTAGTCCTTGGAGCCACAGGCGCCGCCCCTTCTGTTTTTTCTTGGTCATCTCTTCCCTCTCATTTCATCCCTCCTCCCTTAGTTGTGCTTCTCTCTCCGGTCACCTCCTGGCCTCCCCTGCCCACATCCATACCATATCATAACCCAGTATGATTCTCAGACCTCCCACCAAAGTGGAGACTCATTCACAGAGCCACTTTTCTTCTTCTCATTTCTCCTTGCAACCTGACTACCAAAGGTCCCCTGGGGCCAGAACAAGGTCCTGGGGTAGGACTGAGGTAGGAGATGACTCTGAAGAGTAGCAGAGACAGGACAGAAGGAGAGGCCAAAAAGTAAGGGAAGAGAGAGGAGGGGGACAAGAAGATGGAAAGAGAAACGCAAAAAGGCGATCGAGACAAAGAGGCACAGGCTGAGAGTTAGCAGAAAGGGAGAATAACAAACCAGGACAGAGAGAGACACAAAGAAAGAAAGAAAGTAAGGCTGGATGCCGAGAAAAAGAACGAAGAGATGGAGGCAGGAAAGTCACAGCAAAATAAGGCCACTAGGGAGGGGCCAGGCAAGGGCAGGCTGGCTCTCCTGGGCTCCCTCATGGTGAAGGGTCATAAATCGTGTGTGCGTTTATGTGTATGTGTGTAGGCACGCGTGTGTAGGGATGTGTAAGGGTCTGGGGTGGGGATACAGTGATTCTCAGTGTCATTCTCTCATTTCTTTCAGCAGCCTGTTTCCTTCGGGCACCCCATACTAACCCCCTATCTTCCAGTATTCCTGATGCTTCAGGGGTCATTCTGCTCCGGCATCCTGGCTTTCTCACTTGGAATGCAGGCCTGCTGGAATGTCCAGGATCTGTAGAATCAAGAGGTCCTGTCCCCTCACTGCCCACCCCCCATGCCTGCCCACCAGCTGCTCCTGTCCATCTTCTCCTCCCACTCTCCTTGTATCTCCCCTCCTCCACACTGACCCCTCCCCCCCGCCCTGACCCCCAGGCCGCCTGAGGGCTGGGTCAGAGGGGAGACAAAGACAGGATTTATCGCTAGTATTGAGAGGCTGCCAGAGACCAGGGCTCTGGGCAATGGCTGACCTCCCTGGGATGGGATGGGACACCGGCCAGATACTGGGAGGCTGGAAGCCTGGGTTTCAGTGGCTCCTGCTCACAGCCCCAATTTTTCCCATTCCAGCCTCGCTCTCTTTCCTTGTCTCTGAAGACCCAGAAAACAGAAAAGGGTGATGCTGAGATGATGGAAGAGATGAGATTGACGTCCTGGGTTTATTCTCTTATGGATACTGAGGAGGACTCAGAAATCAGAGGCAATCAGGCTCCAGTTATGTCCAGGAATGGGAAGGAGTTCAGGTCCAGTACTGCAACAGATGAGAGGCAGAGGGACTTCCCTCTAAAACAGAGAGGGTCTTCCTAAGAACCAGCCTGAAGGCTGGATGCGGTGGCTCACACCTATAATTCTAGCACTCTGGGAGGCCGAGGTGGGTAGATCGCCTGAGCCCAGGAGTTGGAGACCAGCCTGAGCCAGAGCGAAACCTCATCTCTAAAAACAGCCAGGCGTTGTGGTGGGTGCCTGTAGTCCCAGCTACTTGGGAGGCTGAGGCAAGAGAATCACTAAGTCCAAGAGTTGGAGATTCCTGTAAGCTGTGATGCCATGGCACTCTACCGAGGGTGACATAGTGAGACTCTGTCTCAAAAAAAAAAAAAAAAAAAAAAAAAGATGGGAGACACAGTCTCACCTGAAAGCAAGGAAAGAAATTAATTTGCCAAGGGTTAATTCTAGCTGTAGCCCCTCTAAGGCAGCCTTCCTCCCTGAGCTCCCCAACTGCCTCCTAAGAGGTACAATGAGCAGCTGGACCCTGCCTTTACAGTAAATAGACTATTGGCCTGAAATTGTCTCTACTCAGCAGACAGGCTGTGTTCTTAAGGAGAAGAAACGGTATGATCCAGGAATTTCCGAGAAACCAGACTGTATATCTTCCGGTGGACAGCTCCCGCAGCTTCCCTAGCTGCCCTGGAGGTCCACCACCAGCCCCTCCAGAATCTCAGAGGTCTTCATAAACCCACCTCTGAAGCTCTCATGCCCCTTCTAACCCCCTGGCACCCAGCATCCTGCTTCCTACCTTCATGCTACTGTCCTGGGAGAAAGCTGCTAAAGTTAACTCCAAGTGGAAGGAAGAGAAACGGAGGTGACTGAGGTTTCCAATCTACCAGCCTCAATCACCACCATCCCACCAACCCATTCCCAACTGGGTCTGGTGAAGGAAAATTTCTTGTGCTCTCCTCTCAAACTCCTCTGCAAACCAAAAAAAGCATTCTCTCAATTTCTGAAGGAAAGTCAAAAATTGGAAATTTTAGTGGGAAGGGGTCAGGGATTGGGAGGAGAGATTGGGAGAGGACAAAAGAATTGGGGAGGGGGCACAATGTGTAAGGAAAAAACAGGAAAAGGGAGAAGAGAGCTTGTCTTTTTTCCTCATTCCCCCTTCCCCCTGTTGAGGAGGCAGATTTACAGCTTTGGTTTGGGGAGGGGGGAGTGAGCATAAGGAAGACAGATCTTCAGTTCTGCCCTCTGAGTGTCTGGGTACTTAGCTTTAACTCCCCCATTAGCATCAATCCCCATCTTGCTGCTCATCCGTCTTCTGACATCAGCTTCTTTCCCTCTCTGTAGCCCAGGCTTTCTGACCCTAAGTGGCTCTTAAAGGGCCAGTCTAGACCCGTCTCTCCCCCGCCCCTCCCACTCTAGGCAGCAGTCTAGTCCACGTACCTGTGTACGCATGTGCGCTGTGGCCTTGCTAAGGCCACAGTGGATGGAAAGGAATGGTGTGGGGGGAGGGGAGGGTGAGTGACTTTTCCCTAGCTCTCTCTGTTCTCCTTAGGCCTCCTTTATATCATGGACGCACATCTTTGTTCACTACCCACCTAAGCTCAGAGCAAGTCAACTTATTGGACTGGGGGTCACAGCCACATAACAGAGCTACTGAAGCTGAGGCTGGAGAAGGGATGAGATCCACAGGCAGATCCTTTCTCTTTCCCTCATTTCCTGCAGGCCCAGGGCAAGGCATGTGAAGAACTGCTGGCTGTTTCTAATTCTCAGCTAGCACTGGGTGTGGGGGTGGGGGGCAGGTTGGGAGTAGAGACTCCTAGGAAATGCCCTGAGCCCTACATTCCTAGCCTTCTTTCCTAGAAATCCAGACTGTGGTCTGTGGGAGATGAGGGATTTCAGATCTTCTTCTCCCTGTGTGTGTGTGTGTGTGTGTGTTGGGGGTTGGGGGGTGGTTGACAAGCCTGAGAATTCTTTTTTTTTTTTTTTTGGAGACAGGGTCTCACTTTGTCACCCTTGGTAGAGTGCCATTGTGTCACAGTTCACAGCAACCTCAAACTCTTGGGCTCGAGCAATTCTCCTGCCTCAGCCTCCCAAGTAGCTGGGACTACAGGTGACGGCCACAAAATGCCCCGCTATTTTTAGAGATGAGGTCTTGTTCTGTCTTAGGCTGGTCTCAAACCTGGGAGCTCAGGCAATCCACCCACCTCAGCCTCCCAGAGTGCTGGGATTACAGGCGTGAGCCACTGTGCCTGGCCCAAGCCTGAGAATTCTGCCTCTTAATTTCCCTACTCCTCTCTCCTATCCTTTAGCAACTCAGCTTAAGAGGACAGAGGGGAAACATGCTTCTCCCCATCTTCTACAAAAATGCTGTAACTGCCCTCCAGGGACTATAACAATGCCAGGATGCTTGGAAAGTTCCTCCCCTACCTGCCTTCAATTCTTTCTGCTGCAAAGCTCTGCAGTCCTCTGAGGGGCTCTCCAGGATGGTCATACTCCCTTTCTGATATCTGAAACTCATTACCCACTTCCCTCTACACTCCCTTCTCTTGGCTCAGGATGAGAAGGACGGAGTGGGTGGGGGCCTTGGGAAAGTGGCCATGTTAAAAATAGGAGCCCCCAGCTGCACCCTCCATGGCCCCTTATTTATCACCTTACAAACCTTACTCTCAAAGAAGCATAAATATTTCCAATTCCTTAAGGCCAACCGTGGACTCATAAATTTAACTGGGGAGGTGGGTAAGAGGGAGGAGTGAGGTATATGGAATGGGGAGCCTACTGCAGCCTTGAGGAAGCAGAAAGTCTGGACCCGGGAGGCGGAGATGGCTGACTTTCCCCAGGAAGACACCCATGGATCTGCATAGAGAGAAGTAGAGGTCCTTTTCCTCAGTATTTCCTCCAGGGATTAGTATTTTCTTTTTATTGTTTTGTTTTGTTTTTCTTTCTTTTTCTTTTCTTTTTTTTTTTTTTTTTTTTGAGACAGAGTCTCACTTTATCACCTTGGTAGAATGCCACAGGTTGGGAGCAGAGAATTCTATGAAATGTCCTGAGCCCTACATTCCTAGCCTCCTTTCACAGCAGGGGTCACAGCTCACAGCAACCTCCAACTCCTGGGCTTAGGCGATTCTCTTGCCTCAGCCTCCCGAGTAGCTGGGACTACAGGCACCCGCCACAACGCCCGGCTATTTTTTTGTCGCAGTTTGGCCGGGGCCGGGTTCGAACTCGCCACCCTCGGTATATGGGGCCGGCGCCCTACCCATTAAACCACAGACGCCGCCTGGATTCGTATTTTCTTACTGTACCCTGCTCTCCCACCCGCCCCACAGCACCCCCTGCCCTTAGTTCTGATCTTCCCCATGAGTTCTCTATCCTTCTCCATCCCTCTGCGCTTTGCTATTACCTTCCAGTTGTCCTTCCTTGCTTCTCTCTCATCTTTTTAAAAATGAAAACATTTTTCCCCCTGATGTTAAAAATCACCTCTCTAGTGCGCCTTTCTCTGTCCTTGCTCCTCTCTATGCCTTCCCCTTTTCAGAGGCGTTTGCATTAGAGGGAAATTTCCTCTCTTATTCAGTCAGGACAGTAAGCCTTGAAAAGTCAAACCCCTCTGGGGGCCGGTCTTCCTGCTGCAGCCCATTTGTCCCCCCAATGCGCCCTCGCTTCTCTCTCTCCTCCTTTCTCTCTTCGGACGCTCCTCCCCTTTATCTCCTCAACCCCCTCTCTCCTTTAGCCTTCTATTCTTTCTGTCCTCTTTTTGCCCCTCAGTTTCTCCTTCACTCTTTAGCTCAGCGTCCTCTCCCTGCTCGACTCCTCCGCAGCCCTGACTCCCCCGCCCACAGGTGCCCTTCTAGACCCCATCTTCCCTTCAGTTCTCATCACCACACCCCATTTTCCCCTCCCAGTGGATGAAGGGAGGAGGGGGCTTGTGGAACAGGTAGAGGGAGCGCAATTCCCTGGAGGGGAGGGAAAGAAAGGGGGGAAAAGCTAAGAGAGGAGAGAGCGAGGGAGAGGGAGAGGGAGGCGGCGGCGAGGGGAGGGGCATCCTGATTCCCCAGCTGCACAACCACCCCGCCCCCACCCCACCCCCGCCCCGCAGCCACTGAGCCATAAATCAGGGCCGAGGCGGTTTGGCCAATAGTAGAGTGACTCGTAAATCGGCCTGTCAAGTTCAGCCAATGAGAGGCAGCGTTAAATCAAGTCCTGTCAGCGCTTGGCCAATGAAAGGCCCTGGGCTGACCATAAATCTGCCTGTAAGAGACAGCGAAAGAGAGAGAGAGTGCGAACGAGCAAGAGCAGCCGGGCGGGGGACCGGGCGCGGGGAGGGGGGCTTGTGGGGAGGGAGAGAACGAGCTCAGGAGAAAAAAAGGCGATAACAGAGGTACAAGAGATGAAGACAGCCTACAGGAGAGACGGACAGATGGGGAGAGACAAAGAGAAGCCGCGAGAGATAGCGTCAGAAAGTCAGCGATAGAGCTGGGCTCGGGCGGGAGACTGACAGAGATAAAGAGACAAAGAGAGACAGACACTGGCCCACACTCGTGAGCATACAGGGCCCCCAAACCCACACACACCTCCCCAAGACACGCGTGAGCAATGCACCGTCAGAGACCTAGCGTATAGACAGAGAGAGAACGCCTGAAGGAAGCCTTGTTTTTCTTCCTTTTCTTTTCCTTCTTTCTGCCCTTACTCAAATTTGGAGCCAGGGGTGAATGTTTTGGGCGGTGGAGGGCGAGAAAGGAAGAGGCCGCTTTCTTGCTAAGATCTGTCCTCTCTGCTCTCATACTCCAGGTTTCCTCTTCAGTCCTCTTGAGTCATTTTCTTCCACTTCCTCTGAATAATTTTTTTCCAGCAACTGATGATTGGGAAGTCCTTTTTGAGTCTAACCTCAGTCCCTTTTATAGCTCCATTCCGGTTGACAAAATTTTTGCATTGCCTTCGAAAAATATTAAAATAAATCCTTTTACAGCCCTTCAAAGACTTGTTGATTTTCAGATTTTTTTTTTTTTTTTAGAGACAGAGTCTCACTTTATCACCCTTGGGAGAGTGCTGTGGTGTCACAGCTCACAGCAACCTCCAGCTCTTGGGCTTAGGTGATTCTCTTGCCTCAGCCTCCTAAGTAGCTGGGACTACAGGTGGCCACCACAGTGCCCCGCTATTTCTTTTGTTGTTGTTGTTGCAGTTTAGCCCGGGCTGGATTCAAACCTGCCACCCCCACCCGTATATGGGGCCTCACTCACTGAGCCACAGGCACCGCCCGATTTTCAGATTCTTAGAAGGTCTGAGTACGAAGGACTGTTAGGGATCATCTGGTCACTTGATTTAAGTTTAGAAAGGCAGCAGCTGTCCTGTAGTGGTTAGCTACATACTTACTAGCCCTCTGATCTTGGACAAATCATTTAACCTTTTGTGCTTCAATTTTCTCATTTGTAAGAAAGAGATTATACTAGATCCTCATGGTAGTTCTGTGAGGATTACATGAAATAATATATTTACAGGATGTAGAACTATACTGGGCACATGGTAAGAGTACACCCCCAAACTCCAGTTTGTACAGATAAAATGTGAGGCCCAGTGTGGTCCAGAGATCTGCTCGGGTTCACAGAGCTAATTTTCAGAGACCCTTGACTGAAACCTTCATCTCTGCACTGCACTGGTCCTGCAATTCACTTGTCTAGATCCATTTGACTCAGTTTAGGCTGCTATGACTTCTGTGGAAAGAGGTCATCAAAGTACATGTTCTAGGTTAGGACTCAGAATTCCTGGGCCCTGGAAGTGTGTTGCACATGAGGGTATCTATCTGTCCACTGCAACTGTGGTTCTTCTGCCTTTGTTTGAATCTCTCCAAACTTCACTTTGTTCTCTCAAACCATGGGTGTGGGGCTGGGTGCATTGGCCCGTGCCTGTAATCCTAGCACTTTGGGAGGCCAAGATGGGTGGATCACTTAAGCTCAGGAGTTTGAGACCAGCCTGAGCAAGAATGAGACCCGATCTCTAAAAATAGCCGGGCATTGTGGCAGGAGCTTGTAGTCCCAGCTACTTAGGAGGCTGAGGCAAGAGGATTGCTTAAGGCCAAGAGTTTGAGGTTGCTGTGAGCTATGAAATCATGGCACTCTACCAAGGGTGAGGACAAAAAAGTAAAACTCTGTATCAAAAAACAAACAAGACAGGGCAGTGCCTGTGGCTTAAAGGAGTAGGGTGCCGGATCCATGTAACGGAGGTGGGGGGTTCAAACCCAGCCCCAGCCAAAAACTGCAAACAAACAAGACAAAACAAAACAAAAAACATGGATATGGGGGTATGGAGGGGCAGCATGTACCTAGAGTGTTCTTGTTACCACTTGATCCTCAGTGCCTTCATGGTGCTTACTCTGATACTTTTCCCCAGATCCTCCCCCAAGTAGACAATAAATATCTCATGAATAATACATATCTCATTCTTTACTTTTCTTCCTAAGCTTTGAGAGAGGGAGAGTGCAGGTCCCCACGTCTGTACTTCCTGGTTAGGAGTCTCTGGATTTCCAGCCCTGCTGAAACCGGCTGTGCTCTACTGGGAAACCAGAAAATAAACACAGAGAACCAGCGTCACCTGGTGGCCACAGGTGCTTACGGATATGTGTAAGCATGCACACAGTGATAGGATGTTGGTCATACTGGAGGAAAGAAATGGTACGGTTTCCCTCTCTCCTCGCCTGTTAACGCCCCCCCTCTCTTTTTTTAAAGACAGAGTCTCACTTTGTCGCCCTCGGTAGAGTGCCGTGGCGTCACAGTTCATAGCAACCTCCAACTCCTGGGCCTAGGCAATTCTCTTGCCTCAGCCTCCCGAGTAGCTGGGACTACAGGCGCCCGGCTACTTTTTTTTTTTTTTTGCAGTTTCGCCGGGGCTGGCTTCAAACCTGCCGCCCTCAGTATATGGGACCGGCACCCTACTCACTGAGCCACAGGCGCTGCCCTGCTAACCTTCTTAACTAGAATCTCTCTCTTTTTTTCCTTTTTCTTTTCTTTTCTTTTTTTCTTTCTTTTCTTTTCTTTTCTTTTTTTTTTTGCTGTTTTTGGCTGGGGTTGGGTTTGAATCCGACACCTCCAACATATGGGCCGTCGCCCTACTCCTTTAAGCCACAGGCGCTGCCCTTTTTTTGGGGGGGGGGACAGAGTCTCACCCGGTCACCCTTGGTAGACTGCTGTGGCATCACAGCTCACAGCAACCTGAAACTCCTGGACCTAGGCGATTCTCCTGCCGCAGCCTCCAGAGCAGCTGGGAGTACAGGTACCCATCACAACGCCCAGCCACTTTTTTGTTGCAGTTTGGCCTGGGTCGGGTTTGAACCCACCACCCTGGGTATATGGGGCAGGGACCCCACCCACTGAGCCACAGGTGGGGCTTAACTAGAATCTCTGTTCTTTTGCTTTCATAAGCCAGGATAACAAGTACAGGGAAGGGAGCACCTGGGATTCAGATGAATCAGCCCCAATAAGTGAGACCCTGCTAGGGCAGCTGGAGACTTTGTCTGCCTTTGCCTTAGCTAAGTTCAGGTCCATTTTCACAGATCAAGGAGTCCCCCTCCATGACCATCCCCCTTGTGTAGAAAAGGGCCAGAAAGCTAGACACAATGTTGTGGATATCAAAGCTGGATTATGTATTTTATTTCTTTTTGAAACACAGTCTCATTCTGTTACCCAGGCAGTGGGACAGAGTCTCACTTTGTCACCCTCAGTAGAGTGCAATAGCATCATAGCTCACAGCAACCTCCAAATCTTAGACTCAAGCGATTTTCTTGCCTCAGGCCTCCCTAGTAGGTAGGACTACAGGTGCCTCCCACTACGCCTGGCTAAGTTCACTGCAATCTTAAACTCCTGGGTTCAAGCAATCGTCCTGCCTCAGCCTCCCAAGTAGCTGGGACTACAGGTGCACACCACTGTACTCAGCTAATTTTTCTATTATTTTTAGAGATGGGGTTCTTGCTCTTGCTCAGGCTGCATAAAACTTTTTTTGAGCTGAATAAATCTATTTGCAGAGATGGGGGGATCCTGGCAACAGAGGTTAGGGAATGGGGTCATTTCTCGGAATTTAAAAAGGCTAATCTTCTTAAGCTACTTCACATGTTTTGTAACCTAGCTTAAGACTATCTCCCAAGCCAGCTGCTTTTTTCCCCTGCTCTGACATGGGTCCCCCCAAATCCTCAGCTATTAGGTTCCAGCACCAAATTAACCCTGGTCTATTTTCTTCTTCCCCAGATACCACACCTGAGCATTCAAAGCATAGAATTCATTTATTAATAATCAATAATACTCCTTGGGCAGCCTAGGGCTGAAACAATGATTAAAGGATGAACACACTTGGTTTGGGGGCTGGGGAGAAGTTGTCTTTGAAAATGCCCACAGTCTTTCTTTCACCTATTTTCCTGTCAACTGGCCACTTCGGTTCTGGAGGAAACAGCCCTGGATTCTGGTAACTAAAGACATAGTTCTAATGAAACCTATGGAAACTCTGAGGCCCTCGTTTTAAGAGGGAGCTGTATGCTTGGCGGAATTGGCGGTTCATGGCTGCATAGAGCACAGGATTGATGCAAGCATTAAGCCAGGTGAGGTTGGCAGCAAGCATGTGAACCACCCGGGGAGCCTGAACCTTGGTGTCCAGGATGTTGAGTAACAAGAAGGGTATATAGCTCAGGGCAAAGCAGAGGAACACAGCGAAACACATCCGAGTAACCTTCCCAAACTCTGAGGAAGACTCCTGAACTCTCTGGGCTCCTTTAGTGGGCCGGGCTTTCGAAGATGCTTCTGGAGGGCTTTTCTCTGCCTTCTGCTTAGCTACTTCACTGTTTCTCTGGTCTCCCACTTCTGATGAGTCTCCTTCCAGGGTCTGGGTGGTGGCAGCACTGACTGGCTCAGATGAAGTTCCCTCACTGGGCCCTCCTGATGCCAGCCTGCTGTCCAGCTCCTGGAAATGACCAGGCATGGCCTCATCCATCCCAGCCACATGGTCGGAACGAACGCTCGCCTGTCTCAGCTTGTATTGCTCCAGCGCCTGTGCTGCTCGTCTCACCTGGCGGTGGATGAGGCAGTAGAAGATGCCAACGCTGCTGAGCCCAAGCACAAAGTAGATGCCCATGAGGATGGTCGTGTAAGGCTGGCCTCGGATGCGGTCAAAGCTGCAGGTGCAAACTACAGGTACTAAGATATAGATAGGCCAGAGGGGGGCAAAGCTGGCTATACCCACAACCCAGGTGCTCACCAGTGCTAGAACTATCCCCTTTGCACTGAAAACTTGGGGAAAGAGCTTAGGGTGGGCAATGAGGAGGTAGCGTCCCAGTGCAATGAGGCAGAGGGTGAGGATGGAGACAGAGTTGGAAGCAAAAAGGAGGAGTCCAAATATCCTGCAGAAGGTGGCACCAGTGCGCCAGTGCAGGTGGAGGTAGGTATCCACTGAGAAGGGCTGGAGAAGGGTACAGTAGAGCAGATCAGCCAGTGTGAGGTTCGCGATGAGCAGGTTGAATCGGGTACGGAGCTTGGGCTGGATGGCCAAGGCCAGTAGGGTGAGCACATTGCCCACGGTGCCTGTCACAGACACCACCACCCCCCAGCTAACCGCCACATAACGATAGCCTAGCACAGACTCGTGATAGCAGGAGAAGTTGGCATGGGAAGTGTTCCACATGATGGAAGCTGAAAAGGCAAGGGGTAGAAGAGGAAGAAGGAATTAGAACCTGGCCATCAACTTAGCTGTCTTGAATATCTCTGGGCCTTGGGACATCTGAATTACTTACGGAGTTCACCTTCATTCTCTATCCTCCCGATCCATTCATAGGCCTCTTCATCTCAAAATCCTCAGGTCTCTCCTTAGGCTCTTTTAATCCTTTCCCATTCTCAAATATTTTACTAAGTTCTTATCTACATATCTCTTAGTTTCTGTTTTCCCCTAACTTCAGGCCTTTTCAATACCCACCCAGATACTCTTAGTAAACCCAGTGCTCACCAACCTTTCTAATTCCATCCCTATCCCCAAAGACCTCCAGAGTTTTCTGTCCGTAGTCAAGATACTGCTATAGGTTCTACTTTTCTCCTCTGTGCAAACATATAGGCTTTGGTTTTTTCTTTTTACCACCTGGGAGATGAGGAAACTGAAAAGGTAAAAGTATACTCACCACGAAAGTACTTATCTGAGTCTCTCAGCCTTCAATTCTCTTTCCCGTGGAAGAAGTTAGACTCACCCAAAAAGCAGTCCTTTCTGGTGGTCAGTCAGGCATTAAGCACGTATCCTATTATAGTAGACTGAAAAAAAAGAAACTCCCCAATTACCCAACCTCAGCCACTTCCTTCCCCACCTCCGGTCCTAGCATTTTGCTTTGGCTAGTGAAATCTGGACTTGTTGAAATTCCTGTACTACTTACCCCAGAGTCATCTCACTCTTACCTTTCTCTTTCCTAAGAAAGACCCAAGTTGTTTCCTTCCCCTCTTTGCACCGCAGAACACTTATAAGATCAATGCCAAGAATTGTTAGGACATAGAGACAGATCATCAGAACATCTAGGCCACTTTTCAAGGGGCTGAAAGATAAGACTAAATTCCAGGAGCAACCTGAGGCACCCCAGAAGCCTTAAGTTTGCTTTGAAGAAACCCTGCCTTTCTTCCCCCAGGGCATTAGAGAGATAAACCACTAAGATGGGTATTATTTCCCTTATAAGGAAACTGAGGTTCAGAGAGGGGAGGTGACTTGCTTAAGGTCACAAAGCTAGTAAGACAGAGCTGGGATTCCCAAACAATCAAGCCATTTGCAATTTTTTGTCTTCTTTTTCTGTTTTTTTTTTTTGAGACAGAGTCTCAGTTATTTGGGGGTAGAGTGCCATTGGGGTCGTAGCTAACAGCAACCTCAAACTCTTGGGCTCAAGTGAACCTCTGGTCTCAGCCTTCTGAGTAGCTGGGGCTATAGGCTCCTAGTGTAATGCTCAACTAGTTTTTCTATTTTTTTTTTTTTTGAGACAAAGCCTTAAGCTGTCACCCTGGATAGAGTACTTTGGCATCACAGCTCACAGCAACCTCCAATTCCTGGGTTCAAGCGAGTCTCCTGCCTCTGCCTCCCAAGTAGCTGGGACTATAGGCACCCACCACAACACCTGGCCATTTTTTGGTCGCAGCCATCATTGTTTGGCGGGCCTAGGCTGGATTCGAACCTGCCAGCTCAGGTGTACGTGGCTGGCGCCTTAGCCCGTTGAGCCACAGGCGCCAAGCCATGCCTGGCTATTTTTTTTGTTGCAGTTTGGCCAGGACCGAGTTTGAAACCGCCACCCTCGGTATACGGGCCGGTGCCCTACCCACTGAGCCACAGGCACCACCCTAGTCCCAGCTACTTGAGAAGCTGAGGCAAGAAAATTGCTTAAGCCCAAGAGTTGAAGGTTCCTGTGAGCTGTGACGCCACGGAACTCTATTGTGAGGGCAACATAGTGAGAGTCTGTCTGAAAAAAAAAAGTTCTATTAAAAATTGTATTGTATTCCAAGCACATTTATAATTCTCACACTCCCAGACCTAGGTAATCAGTAAGTAATCTTAAGTCCTTACTTTTCTTTATTTTAATTTTTGTAGACAGAGTCTCCTTCTGTCACCCTGGGTAGAGTGCCATGTAGCTCACAGCAACCTCATACTCTAGGGCTCAAGTGATCCTCTTGCCTCAGCCTCCCAAGTGGCTGAGACTACATGCGCCAGCCATGGCGGCCAGATAGTTTTAGTAGAATTGAGATCTTGCTTTGGCTCAGGCTGGTCTCCAGCTCCTGATCTCTAGTGATCTTCCTGACCTGGACTCCCAGAGTGCTAGGATTACAGGCATGAGCCACTGCACCCAGCTATACCTTATTTCTAACCAACCCTGAATAGTTTGCCAACATTTGTATGGTATCAATCCAGAAGTCTTGTTGGCATCTCCTTTTCACACATTTTGGACCGTGCTCAGAGAGATCAGTAACATGTCCAATATCATTGCTGGGAAGCGCCACCAAACTGATACTCAAAAGTATATACACTGTTAACACAAGCCAGAATGAGAATCAACCAATTCCCACCTATTGAGTCTCCCTATAACTTCCTGATGTGACCTTCAGCACCTTCCTACTAACTTTTTTTTTTTGAGACAGAGTCTTACTATGTTGCCTTCGGTAGAGTGCCATGGATCACAGCTCACAGCAACCTCAAATTCTTGGGCTTAAGCGATTCTCTTGCCTCAGCCTCCCAAGTAGCTGGAACTATAGGCGCCTGCCCCAATGCCCGGCTATTTTTTGGTCGCAGTTATCACTGTTGTTTAGCAAGCCTGGGCCGGGGTTGAACCCACCAGCCTCACTCAGTGTATGTGGCTGGCGCTGTAACCGCCGTGCTAATGGGCACCAGTAAGCTACATGTTTACCATAAATGTTAAAGACTACATTCTTGGAAAAAGTTGGTTCATATTCTCATTTTTAACTACCGAAAAAATTGATTTCCAAAAAGTATATTTCCAAAAACGTCTTTACAGTATATCCAAATATCCCTCACACTTACTATTTAGGTTTTGCAGCCACACTGGATTTCTAGCCATTTTATACTTGATTGTCAGTAGATTAAACTTTCTAAAATTATCTTTATCATAAAATTCAGTCAACACTTCCTTGGGACTCAGGAGGAGTGAGCAAAGTAGGTGCTCCCAGACTCAGGGCTGCCCAGTAACACCCATAAGCCCAAAGAGTGGGAGAAGAGCCCAACGCTACAAGGGTAGAAAGTGTATAAATTTTTGATTAATTCTATAAATCCCATCTTGATTTGCCATGCCATATTTGATAAAAATGTGATGCTTATCTCCAAGCTGTGATGTTAGATCTTCTGGCTAATTATCAGTAACATTTACCATGAATATGCCCCCAACGTCATATTAAGATTTATACAGCACCCCATTTAATTATCAAAACACATTTTGGTTTCCTTGTTGCCTAAGCACACAGGTTGTCTCAAATATACAGCACACAAACTTCCAAATTCCGTGTTCTTTATCTCAGCCCAGCTCCTGAGACTTGAAACAAAGTGTAAAGGCATGTGCCACCAAGTTGCATTGAAAGAGGGGTGTTGAGAGGATTAAAAGATAATCACACCAGTTCATAATGATAGGCCATTATTGCTGAAGAGAGAGATCCCTTAACCCCCTACCTCCCCTCCTCCTTTACCTTAAGGAACTTGGTCTTTCAAGGATTAATTTTTTTCTTACCAGTCTCTGTGAGAGGCACCTCTGTAGAAGACATTTGCAAGGATGGATAATTTTCTTCAGGCTCACAAGCCACAGGCATTGAAGAAGAGTCACTAGAATCAGATGCTTCAGGGCAAGGCAGCCCTTGGGGACACGCAGGATCCACACTCATGTTATTAAGGGGAAACGTTAAAGAGCTGAACTGTTAAAAATAGTAATAATAATAAGGCTAACACTTAAAATACCTAGACAGAACCTACAGAAAAAGATCCAAAAACCAGGAGGAAGAGCGTCCCCTCCACAACAGCAGGAGGCAACCAG
>CAUYRH010004139.1:0-114143 GCA_963574655.1 Perodicticus potto | reverse complement strand
GCACATCAACCCTGCTGAGGCAAGCGGTGACCCTAAGCATATAAACAAAAGGTACAAAATCCACTGCCAAGCAGACAGTAGCCCCCTACCCAAGAGAACAGCTTGCAGTATACTTTCTATAAACAAGCGAGTGGAGTCCAAACATCCTCCCATTTTATCCCATGGGAGAAACTCTCTAAAAACTGGACCTCCTTCCCCCAGTAGGGTGCCATGGTATTCTCCTGTCAGGCATAAAACTGTATAAAACTGTATATATTCTCTACCTGCAATTCTGAACTCCCAGCGCTCCCCTCCACTCTCACCCAGAGATCTGGAAGCCAGATTCTTGGGCATTTTCTCAAGAGGTGTGGACAGGGTGTAGGCTGGGCAGGTCTGTGCTGATTCTGCGACACCAGGGTAAGGAGAAAATGGTGGACTGAGGGAACCATATGGGAAAGGAAGGCAGTGCCCCCCCCCCACTTCCTGCTCCAGCACAGAGCAACAGCGGCAGCAACAGGAACAATAGGGCTCACACCTCTGGGGATATTTTTGAAGGACACTTCTTATCCTCTGGGCAACCAGAGAAAGCCAGGCATCTTCTGTGGTGACAGACACTGGCGGAATAGATCTCGGACGGTAATGCAGACCCCATGAGCAAAGGATATGCTTGAGGCGGTACCGGCCTGGGCAGAGCTTGGCAGAACAGAGAATTGAAGATGCATGCACAGAGAAGGCATACTCCCAGGGTGGAGCTGAGCCAGAGGACTGCTTTAGTTAGCCTAAGAAACACCTGGCCATCAGGGGATCAGAGCTGAGACAAAGGCAGCCAGGCTAAGGCTGGAACTCCAAGCTGAGAGTGAGCCACACCCGCCCAACACAGACTGCAGAGGAAACAGAAACACCAGTTCTGGGCAGCAGCATAGACTGTGGCTGAGTCACAGTTTCTGTGAACTCAAACAGTGCCTGGTCCACAGGGTAATATAGCCAGGACAGAATCACAAATTCTGCACAAATTTAAGTGTCAGCAACATCAATCAGGGGCAAGTCTGGAACTGAGTGAACTACACCAGCTACCATTAACCACCCAAGGTTGGTTTAGGTTTAGGCCTCAGCTTCGCCTGCCAGATGGTGGCAGAGTGCAGAGGCCTGACCGAGGAGACATAAGAACTCTCTGTGACTCTGGCAGGCTCAAACCCCTGGAGCATCTGCTCATTGGAGGGGACTGTGTCATAGCCCTGTGGAGTTACCAGTGACTGGGTGTGACAGAAGTGCAAGGTGGGGAAGGAGGCATCAACCTTCCCAAACTAATTCATCTGCTGGGGGGGAACTTCTGCCTCCACAGAGCACTACAACCAGTCATACTCATACTGCAAGTAGACTCCTGCTATCTAGTTGCCAGAGACCTTTTGAACTCCCTCACTTGAGACCAGGTGCTATCAGACTGGACCAATCACGGTCCAGATTCAGATCTCTCAGACTGGACCAATCATGCAAGGAGTATCCAAAGTGGTACCCTGGATCTGCAGTTCTGGGAAGATTTGATTTTCCTTTTCCAGTTGTTGCCCGTGGGGGGTGGGGTGACATAATTGCTGGCATTTCTCCACAGCTAAGAGACCTCACCCCAGAATAACTAATTCACTAGAGTAGGACAGAGACCAGCTGAAAACAAGACACAGCCACTTAGCCCCACCACACCAAGTAAGTCCCCAGTGTCTCAGGCCATAGTACTGTATGAGTCCTTTGCAAAGCTCTAGGGGAAAAGGTACAGACACCAGTCACAGCTCTTGAATAAAGGGCTGGCTAATCACTACTCCAGGAGCCCCCCAACCCAACTTCACCTTATCTGCTCATCTAGCCAAATGGTGTAAAATAATCATGGGGTGGAATCAGTGGGAAATCTCCAGTAACATGAATAACCAGAGTAGATCAACTCCTCCAAGGAATGATATGGCAGATATATTTCAAAAGTTGTCTCAAGAATTCGATGAATTCAAAGACAAAATCACCAAAGATTTTGACACACTGAGACAAGAATTTGCAGCCCACACAGATCTGATAAATACAGTAGAATCCCTCAGTAACAGAATGGAACAAGCAGAAGAAAGGATTTCTGACATTGAAGACAAAGCTTTTGACTGCTCCCAAGTGCTCAAAGAGGAAGAGAAATGGAGAGCAAAAATGGATCATTCTCTCAGAGAGCTTTGTGATAATTGAAAGAAAACTAATATTCGCCTTATAGGAATTCCTGAAGGTGACAAAGTTGCTTCTTAAATCACAGAGGCCCTTTTTCTTTTCTTTGTGGTTATTTATTTATTTATTTATTTATTTTGCAGTTTTGGCCGGAGGCTGGGTTTGAACCTCCCACCTCCAGTATATGGGGTCAGCGCCCTACTCCTTTGAGCCACAGGTGCCGCCCACAGAGGCTCTTTTTTATAAGATTTTTGAAGGAGAACTTTCCAGACATGCCAAGAGATTCTGAAATTCAGATAGCAGATAGTTTTAGAACCCCAGCATGACTCAACCCAAATAAGACAACCCCCAGACACAACATAATTAACTTCACTAAAGTTAATATGAAGGAGAAAACTCTGAAAGCAGCCAGACGTAAGAAAACCATAACCTACAAAGGGAAGAATATTAGAATGACTGCAGATCTCTCTGCTGAAAACTTTCAAGCTAGAAGAGGGTGGTCATTGACATTTAATATCCTAAAACAAAATAACTTTCAACCCAGGATTCTGTACCCAGCTAAGTTGAGTTTCATTAATGATGGAGAAATTAAATACTTTAATAACATTCACATGTTGACAAAATTTGCCATAACTAAACCAGCTCTCCAGGATATTCTCCCACCTATCCTCCATAATGACCACTGCAATCCTCCACCACAAAAGTAAACACACTCAGAAACTTTTAATCAAATTCCAACTTCCACAGTGGCAAAAGGATTAAAAATGTCCACTGGACTTTTGAAAAACTCCATACCCAAAATTCTACCATACTTATCAAGATTCTCCATTAATGTGAATGGCTTAAATTGTCCTCTAAAGAGGCACAGATTGGCTGACTGGATACAAAAACTCAGGCCAGATATCTGCTGCTTACAAGAATCTCATCTTCCCTTAAAGATAAATATAGATGGACGAAAAGATGGTCATCTATATTTCAGGCAAATGGAAATCATAAAAAAGGAGGTGTTGCAATTTTATTCACAGATACAATAGGCTTTAAACCAACAATAGTAAGGAAAGAGAAGGATGGTCACTTCATATTTGTTAAGGGTAATACTCAATATGATGAGATTTCAATTATTAATATTTATGCTCCCAACCAGAATGTGCCTCAATTTATAAGAGAGACTCTAACAGACATGAGCAACTTGATTTCCTCCAGTGCCATAATAATCGGAGATTTTAACACTCCTTTGGCAGAGTTGGATAGACCCTCCAATAAGAAGCTAAGCAAAGAAATTTTAGATTTAAACTTAGCCATTCAACATTTGGATTTAACAGACATCTACAGAACATTTCATCCTAACAAAACTGAATACACATTCTTCTCATCAGCCAACGGAACATACTCCAAAATCCATCACATCTTAGGTCATAAGTCTAACCTCAGCAAACTTAAAAGAATAGAAATTATTCCTTGCATCTTCTCAAACCATCATGGAATAAAACTTGAACTCAGTAACAACAGGAATCTGCATACTCATACAAAAACATGGAAGCTAAATAACCTTATGCTGAATCATAGCTGGGTCATAGATGAGATTAAGAAGAAAATCACCAAGTTTTTGGAACAAAACGATAATGAAGACACAAATTATCACAACCTCTGAGATACCACAAAGGCAATCCTAACAGGAAAATTAATAGCACTGCAAGCCTTCCTAAAGAGAACGGAAAGAGAGGAAGTTAGCAACTTAATGGGACATTGCAAGCAAGTGGAAAAGGAAGAACATTCCAATCCCAAACCCAGCAGAAGAAAAGAATTAACCAAAATTAAATGAAATTGAAAACAAGAATCATACAACAGATCAAGAAAACAAAAAGTTGGTTTTTTGAAAAGATCAATAAAATAGATAAACCTTTGGCTAACCTAATCAGAAAAAAAGAATAAAATCTCTAATTTCATCAATCAGAAATAGTAATGACGAAATAACAACAGACTCCTCAGAAATTCAAAAAATCCTTAATGACTATTATAAGAAACTTTATTCTCAGAAATACAAAAATATGAAGGAAATAGACCAATACTTGGAAGCATGCCACCTTCCAAGACTTAGCCACAATGCAGTGGAAATGTTGAACAGGCCTACATCAAGTTCTGAAATAGCATCAACTGTACAAAATCTCCCTAAAAAGAATAGCCCAGGACCAGATGGCTTCACATCAGAATTCTACCAAACCTTTAAAGAGGAACTAGTACCTATATTACTCAACCTTTTCCAAAATATAGAAAACGACGGAACACTACCCAAGACATTCTATGAAGCAAACATCACCTTGATCCCCAAACCAGGAAAAGACCCAACAAGAAAACAAAATTACACACCAATTTCGCTAATGAATATTGATGCAAAAATATTCCACAAGGATAGCACCTGTGGCTCAAAGGAGTGGTGCACCAGCCCCATATACAGGAGGTGGCGGGTTCAAACCCAGCGCCAGCCAAAATTGCAAAATAATAACAATAATAATAATAATATTCAATAGGATCCTAATAAACAGAATCCAGCAACACATCAAACAAATTATACACCATGACCAAGTGGGTTTTATCCCAGGGTCTCAAGGCTGGTTCAATATAATTAAATCTATAAATATAATTCAACACATGAACAAATTAAAAAACAAAGACCATGTGATTCTCTCAATTGATGCAGATAAAGCTTTTGATAATATCCAGCATCCATTTATGATCATAACACTTAAGAAAATGGGTATAGAAAGGACATATCTTAAACCGATAGAGGCCATCTAAAGCAAATCCACAGCCAATATTGTATTGAATGGAGTTAAATTGAAATTATTTCCACTCAAATCAGGAACCAAGCAAGGTTGCCCATTATCTCCACTGCTTTTTAACATTGTAATGGAAGTCTTAGCTATTGCAGTTTAGGAAAGAAAAGTTGATTAAGGGTATCCATATAGGGTCAGAAGAGATCACAGATGATATGATTGTACATCTGGAAAACACCAGGGATTCTACTACAAAACTCTTAGAAGTGATCAAGGAATATAGCAGCATCTCAGGTTACAAAATCAACACTCATAAATCTGTAGCCTTTATATATACCAACAATAGACAAGCTGAAAAAACAGTCAAGGACTCTATTCCGTTCACAGTCGTGCCAAAGAAGATGAAATATTTGGGAGTCTACATAACAAAGGACATGAAAGATCTCTATTAAGAGAACTATGAAACTCTAAGAAATAGCTGAAGATGTTAACAAATGGAAAAACATACCATGCTTATGACCGGGAAGAATCAACATTGTTAAAATGCCCATACTACCCAAAGCAATATACAATTTTAATGTAATCCCTATTAAAGCTCCACTGTCATACTTTAAAGATCTCGAACAAATAATACTTCATTTTATATGGAATGAGAAAAAACCTCGAGTAGCCAAGACAATACTCAGAAATAAAAACAAAGCAAGAGGAATTACGCTACCAGACCTCAGACTGTACTTTAAATCGATAATGAACAAACAGCATGGTACTGGCACAAAAACAGAAAAGAGAACCAAGAGATGAACCCAGCTACTTACTGTTATTTGATCTTTGACAAGCCAATTAAAAACATTCAGTGGGGAAAAGACTCCCTATTTAACAAATGGTGCTGGGTGAACTGGCTGGTAACCTGTAGATGACTGAAACTGGACCCACACCTCTCACCATTAACTAAGACAGACTCTCACTGGATTAAAGATTTAAACTTAAGACATGAAACTATAAAAATACTAGAAGAAAGTGCAGGGAAAACTCTTGAAGGAATCATCCTGGGTTAATATTTCATGAGGAGGACCCCCCCACCCCACCCCAGGCAATTGAAGCAAAATCAAAAATACACTACTGGGACCTGATCAAACTAAAAAGCTTCTGCACAGCCAAGAACACAGTAAGTAAAGCAAGCACACAGCCCTCAGAATGGGAGAAGATATTTGCAGGTTATGCCTCCGACAAAGGTTTAATAAGCAGAATCCACAGAGAACTCAAACATATTAGCAAGAAAAGAACAAGTGATCTCATCTCAGGGTGTGCAATGGACTTGAAGAGAAACTTCTCTGAAGAAGATAGGCACATGACCTACAGACACATGAAAAAATGCTCATTATCCTTAATCATCAGAGAAATGCAAATCAAAACTACTTTGAGATATCATCTAACTCCAGTAAGATTAGCCCACATCACAAAATCCCAAAACCAGAGATGTTGACATGGATGTGGAGAAAAGAGAACACTTCTATATTGCTGGTGGGAATGCAAACTAATATGTTCCTTTTGGAAAGATGTTTGGAGAACACTTAGAGATCTTAAAATAGACCTGCCATTCAATCCTACAATTCCTCTTCTAGGTATATATCCAGGAGACCAAATATCACATTATAACAAAGATACTTGTACCAGAATGTTTATTGCAGCCCAATTCATAATTGCTAAGTCATGGAAAAAGCCCAAGTCCCATTGACCCATGAATGGATTAATAAATTGTGGTATATGTACACCATGGAATATTATGCAGGCTTAAAGAAAGATGGAGACTTTTTCTCTTACATGTTTACGTGGATGAAGCTGGAACATATTCTTCTTAGCAAAGTATCTCAAGAATGGAGGAAAAAGTATCCAATGTACTCAGTCTTACTATGAAACCAATTTATAGCTTTCTTATGAAAGCTATAACCCAATTATAGCTCAAAAAGTAGGGAAAAGGGGAAAGATAGGGGAGGGGAGGGGAGAGGATGGGTGGAGGAAGAGTAATTGGTGGGATCACACCTACAGTGCAACTTACAAGGGTACATGTGAAATTTACTAGGTGTAGAATATAAATGTCTTAACACAATAACTAAGAAAATGCTATGAAGGTTATGTTAACCAGTTTGATGAAAACATGTCAAATGGTATATAAAACAGGCACAATGTACCCCATGATTGCATTAATGCACACAGCTATGATTTAATAAAAATAAAATAAAATAACATACCCCCCAAAAAATGCTCATCATCCTTAATCATCAGAGAAATACAAATCAAAACCACTTTGAGATATCATCTAACTCCAGTAAGATTAGCCCACATCACAAAATCCCAAAACTATAGATGTTGGTGTGGATGCGGAGAGAAGAGAACACTTCTACACTGTTGGTGGGAATGCAAGCTAATACGACCTTTTCGGAAAAAAGTTTGGAGAACACTCAAGGAACTAAAAGTAGACCTACCATTTGATCCTCTAATTCCTCTACTAGGTATATACCCAGATGATCAAAAATTATTTTACAACAAAGACATTTGCACCAGAATATTTATTGCAGCTCAATTCATAATATCCAAGACATGGAAATAGTCCAAGTGCCCAATGACCCATGAATGGATTAACAAATTGTGGAATATGTACACCATGGAATACTATGCAGCCATTAAAAAGATGGAGACTTCATATCTTTTATGTTTACCTGGATGGAGCTGGAACAAATTCTTCTTAGTAAAAGTATCTCAAGAAAGAAGGAAAAAAATATCCAATGTACTCAAAACTACTATAAAAATCAATATGTAATCACCTACACACACATATGAATGGCAAAACATAACTATAGTCCAGAAAGTAGAAGGGAGGAGGAGAGACGGGGGAGGAGATGGGGGACATGGGAGGACAGGGGTATTTGGGGGGGCCTCACCTAATGCAAATGATGCAATGGTACATTTCAAAACTATTAAGAAATTAGTATAATTGTGATTGATGAGTTACTTAGTTCAGTGTAAGCATTTCACATTGTATATTGAAGCAGTACCCTGATCCCTATAAATGCATCAATGTACAAAGTTATTATTTAATAAAAAATAATAATTAAAATTAAAAATAAAAAACAGCAAGCATTAGACACTGAAGTGACTATATTAAATATCAGATAAAATAAACATCAAGAGTCGAGTATTTATAGACGATTACACCCAAACCCTGGCGAATACACTCTTTTTCAAATGCACATCTGACTAGAATCATATATAATATGTACTCTGATTACAATGGAATCGGAATCAAATGAGAATAAAATAACTAAAAGTCCCAAATGTTTAAAAATTATACAAAATGCTTCTAAATAATGCATAGGTCGAATAATAAGTCACAGTGAAATTAGAAAATATCTGAACTGAATGATAAGAGAAATACATATTTAAACTGTGTTAATGATCTTATCTGTGCTTAGAGGAAAATTAATAGCTTTAAATAATAACAAATGAAAAGAAGAAAGATCTAAAATCAATGATTCAAGAGTCCAACTTAAGGCACTAGGAAAAGAGGAGCAAAGAAAACCCAAAATAAGTAGACACAAATAAATACTAAATATAAGAATAGCAATCAGTACAATATTAACAAAAAGTAGGAGGAAATCAGTGTAATCAAAAGCTTGTTCTTTAGAAGATAAATATAATTAGTCTACCCCTAGCTATTCTGATCAACAAAATAGAGAAAGCAAACATTAACAAAATCATGAATGAGACATGAGACATCACTGCAAATGCTATGGACATTAAAAATTTAAGACATTATGCCAACTTTAACAAACTTGACAATTAGGAAGAAACGGACAAATTTTCTAGAACAAAAAATTTCAATAGACATATCTACGAAAGAGATTGATTTCTACATCAGACACATACCCATAAACAAAACTTCAGATCCAGATAACTTCATTATTTATTCTACCCACATTTAAGAAGTAACACCACCAATATAAATAAAATTCTTCCTAAGACTAAAGGAGAAAACCCTCCCACCTTCTTTAATAAGGGCACTGAAACCCTAAAATTGAAGCCTACCAAAGACATTACAAAATAAAATAAAATTAGCTTGGTGCCTGTAGCTCAGTGGCTAGGGCACCAGCCAAATACAACAGAGCTGGCAGGTTCGAATCCAGCCAGGTCTGCCAAACAACAATAAATACTACAACCAAAAAATAGCCAGACATTGTGGCATGTGCCTGTAGTCCCAGATACTTGGGAGGCTGAGGCAAGAGAATGGCGTAAGCCCGAGAGTTTGAGGTTGCTGTGAACTGTGACACCACAGCACTCTATCCAGGGTGACAAAAAATAAATAAAATAAAATAAAATAATACACTAATATCACTCATGAACATAGATAAAAAATTCTTAGCAAAATATTAGTATATAGAATATGGCAATATGTAAAAAGTATAGTACAACACAACCCAGTGGAGCAGATTCCAGAAACTTAAGGTTGAATTAACATTCAAAAGCCAACAAATGTAATTCATCATTTAACAGATTGAAGGAGATAAATTATTTCAATAAGTGTAGAATAAGAATTCAATAAAGCTTAACATTCATTCATGATAGAAACTAGAAGTAACATCATATATACAGCTAATAATATTTTTAATGATGACAGACTTAAATTTTCCCCATTAAGCTTAGGAACAAGACAAGAAGGCAAGAATGTCCACTCTCAACATTGTTATTCAGCACTGCACTAGAGGTTCTATCCATTGTAATAGGACAATAAAAAGTTAAAAATAGTTATCCAGATTGAAATAGAAAAAATAAAACTGTATTTATTTTCAGATAACATGATTGTTTATATAACAAAGCCAGAAGAATAAACCAAACCACTATGGAACTAGTGAGTGAATTTAGCAATTTCGTATCCATCTATCAAGGGGTAGAAGGTAAGTGTACAAAAATACAATTTATTGGAAGTTTATTCAAAAATAAATTTTAACAATAATTCTACTTATGATAACATCAATCTTATATAAAGTACTTGGAGACAAATTTAACAAAATATTTTCAAGACTGCTACATTGAAAACTACAAAATGTGTTGATAGACATTAAAGAAGTTATACATAAATGGGGAGATACACCATTATAAAGGGCCAGAAGACTAACTAGGACCAGTATCAGTTCTTCCCAACTTGATCTATGGAGTCAATGTAACCCCAATTTTAATGCTAGCACTATTTTATATAAATCAGAAAGATTATTCTAAAATTTATGTGGAAATACAAAGGATTTACAACTGCACTATACATTATGATAATCATTATCCACATGTGGCTACTTATATTTATATTTAGATTCATTAAATTAAATAAGAATTAATTTCCTCCACCACAATATAACCACATTTCAGGGGCTACCTACTCACACTTGTCTAGTTGTTGGATAGCCCTGACTTCAAATAGCCAAAGCAACCTTGAAAAAAAAAAAACCTCATAAAATTAGAGGGTTTATACTTCTTGACTTCAAATCTCACTATATAAAGCTATAGTAGTTGAGACATTGTGCTACTTACATAGGAAAAAATAGGGCAATATGTTCATGACTTTAGGATAGGAAAAGTTTTCTTTAGCAAGTCACATGAAACAATAACCATAAAAGAAAACTTAGACTTCATGAAAATTAGAATCTTAAAATTTAGGCATCATAAGGAAAATTAATAGGCAAGCCACCATCTGAGAGAAAAATCTTCATAAAATAAACATCTGACATAGGACTGGTACTTGGGACACACCTAAACACCCCTTCCAATGATAAAATAAAACCTCTATTCTCAAAGAAATGGAGGTGAACAAAGGTTTCAAAAAGAGATTTTCCAAAAGAAGATATACAAATGTCTAATAAGCATAGGGAAAAAATACCCAACATCTTTAGAAATTAGGAAGATGCTAATAAAACCACTGATTTACCACTATCCATCTATTAAAATAGCAAAAATTAACAAAGAATGAAAACCCCAAATGTTGGTGAGAATGCAGAGCAATTAAAAATCTCAAACATTGTTGGTGAGCAACTCAGGAATGGATTAACAAGCTGTGGTATGTGTATACTGTGGAATACTATTCAGCCACTAAAAAAAAAAAAATGGAGACTTTACATCCTTTGTATTAACCTGGATGGATGTGGAACACATTATTCATAGGAAAGCATCACAAGAATGGAGAAATAAGAATCTTATGTACTCAATTCTGAAATGAGGACAATTAAGTCCTAGTACATGGTGTGGGGTGGGGAGAGCTGAGAGGGGAGGGAGAGAGGGAGTGGGGGGTCAAGGGTTGTGGTGTGTCTTTTGGTGGTGGGACACAAATATGAGAGGGTCTTTATCTAACAAAAGCAATCAATGTAACCTGGTTCTGTGTGCCTTCAATGAATCCCCAACGATACAAACAAACAAACAAAAAAAACATTGTTAGTAAGAATGTAAAATGATATATCCACTTTGGAAAAATACCTTGCAGTTTTCAAAAAACTAATTAGACACCTATCCCATGACATAGCAAGTCCACACTAAGGCTTTTAAGTAAAAGAGGAAAAACTTCCCGTAAGTAAGGGGGGAAAAACATATATTCATTCACAAAAAGACTTATGCAAAAAATTTGTATAGTAGGTTCATTCATAATTTCCTAAAACTAGAAAATGACCCTATGTTTATCAACAGAAAAATGGATAAACAAATTGTGACATGGTCACAGAACAGAATTTAAGTACTGTGAGAAAACTTTCTAGAGTGATGGCAATATCCTCTATATTTGGGCAGGGGTTTGGGTTGCAGAGTATAAATGTGCCAAAACTCAGTGTGTATTTGTTTTTTACTATTGCTGGATGAATTACCACAAACTTAGAGGCTTAAAACCGTGTATATTTATTATTTTATAGTTTTGTCAGTCAAGAGTCTAAGTACCACTTACCTGGGTCCCCTTCTCAGGAAATCATAAGGCTACAACCAACATGACACCCAGGCTGTATTCTCACTTGAAGGTTTGATTGGGGGGAAAAATCTGCTTCCAAGCTCCTTCAGGTTGTTGTCAGAACTCATTTCCTTGCAAATTTTAGACTGAAGGCCCTAGTTTTTTACTAGCTATCACCTGGAGAATAGTCTGAGGTCCCAGAGCCCACAGTTTCTAGAAGTTTCCCATAGTCTCTCATCATGTGGGCTTCTACAAAAGGGCCACTTCATTCACCAAGCTCACAAGAGTCTCTTGCCCTGTCTGCTAGCAAGATGAAGATGCTGAGGGCTTCCCAAAGATCCTCTGGTTTGATTGAGAGGATCTGTGAGACATACCCCCCTCCAGAAGATCCCTTTGTGTGACTGAATATACTGACCACTTGATTGTTCAGGATTTATTAAAATGTTATACAGTTGCAACCTCCAACGTTTCTCTAGATCATGCTGTCTTAATTTGAGCATGTTTCTTGTAGAGAGGCTTAGAATTTTGAAAAGTATCGAGTCCTAGTTCTTTTTTAACAGTTCTTCTCTTTTATTTTTTCCATTTTTTTTTTAGTATTTTTTTTTTTGTCAAATTAATATGAGGGTATAATTTTTAGGTTACATTATTCTCAATTCCAGGGTAAAGTTCCATTTGCAGAAGAACCCCTCTCCCAGGGGGTGTGTTATACACCCTCACAATAGGTGAGATCCCACTTCATGTCCCCCCCTCACTTGCCTCTCTCCACTATATAGAAATGGACTATATATTAGTGTTTATTGTTCTTATGAACATGTAATTATTTATATATTGATTTCATATTAGTATGCAGTACATTGGATATTTATATTTCCATTCTGTGGTGCTTTACTAAGAAGAATGTGTTCCACTTCCATCTAAGTTAATACAAAAGATGTAGCCTCCATCTTTTTTAATGGTTGAATAATATTCCATAGTATACATATACCGCAGTTTGTTGATCCATTCATGGATTGATGGGCACTTAGGAGTTCTTCTCTTGATTTATCTCTCTCCTCTCACATTTTACTATAAACAGCCAGAAGAAACTGGGGGATGCTTTCAACATTTTGCTTGGAATTCTCCATAACTGTATAACCAAGTTTATCACCTGCAAGTTCCACTTTCCACATTACTACAGAAGTCTATGTTGCTAAGCTTTCTGCTTCTATTTAATAAGGATTTTCCATTCTCTCAATTTCCAATTGCTAGTTCCTCACTTCCTTCTGAGTCTTCACCTACATTTTCCTCAAAATCCAGATTTCTATTAAGAACAGTCTTTATACAGAGACTTAATTTTTCTATTATGTTTCTCTGCCCACTACTGAGTTCCTAAACACTCCACACTTTAAGGTGTTTGTTACAGTCACACTCCACTTCCAGCTATCAACATTTGTATTAGTCTTCTGTTGCTGTGTGACAAAATTCCACAAACTTGGTAGCTTCAGACAACACATATTTATTATCTCATAGTTTCTGAGGGTTAGAAGTCTGGCATGATTTATTTGGGTTCCTTGCTCAGGACTCTGGAAGTCTGCAGTCTCATTTCAAGGCTCAGCCAGGGAAGAAGTCACTTCTAGGTTTACTCTTATAGTTATTTTGAGAATTATCTCCTTGAAGTTGCATGAGCCATGGCCCCAACTTATGCTGGCTCTTGGCTGGAGACCACTCTAAGGTCTTCAGAGTGACACACAGCTCCTTGCCACATGAGCTTTTCCAGTCTGGTCACTTACTTCATCAAGCCCACAAGAAGTTTCTAGCTTCGGCTCAGCACCTGTGGCTCAAGCGGCTAAGGCACCAGCCACGTACACCTGAGATGGCGGGTTCGAATCCAGCCCGGGCCACCAAACAACTATGACGGCTGCAACCAAAAAAAATAGCCGGGGGTTGTGGCAGGCACCTGTAGTCCCAGCTCCTTGGGAGGCAGAGGCAGCAGACTCGCTTGAGCCCAGGAATTGGAAGTTGCTGTGAGCTGTGATGCCACAGCACTCTATCCAGGGTGACAGCTTGAGGCTCTGTCTCAAAAGAAAAAAAAAGAAAAAGAAGTTTCTAGCTTCAATTTTCTACCAAAACGGACTTTTGCACAACAAGTGTATAACATAATCATGGAAGAGACATCCTACCACCTCTGCAAATGCCACTGGCTATAAACAAGTTAATGGGATTCTGCATGGTATGAGTAAAATTAGAAGTCACTTTGGTGCATATCCACCATACTCAGGAAATATGCACTTAAGATTTGGGAATTTTACATCAAAGGAAAAAATAGATTAAACTTTTAATAATGCATGCGGAATTGTTTGCTGAAATGCATCAATAAAAGTAGATAAATTGATGGAAAGATGGACGATAAATATATGGATAAATATATGATAAAGCAAGTATAGTAAAGTGGTAATGGCAGAAGCTAGGTGTGCATCTTTGGGTGTTGAAAATTTATTTGATGTTGCTATATATTTGAAATGCAGAAATAATAAAATACTAGAAAACTAAATTCATACTTACTAAAAAAAGCACAGACATAACACTTATCATTGAGTAATGAGATTGCATCATCTGCACTTTATAAAGTAGCCAACGTATCAGGACAAAGACCTCCAACGCAGTGCTGGGTGTCTAACATTATCCCTACCTTTCCAAGAATTCATCTCCAAGAGTAATAAAGTCACCTTATCCCTAAACATTGTTGAGCTCCCCTAATAGCCAGCTATAGATTGATCATTTATGAATTCACCTAAATCCTCTAAAATTACATGGTTTTAGGATGCATCATCTCTTGGGCATACCAGTTGCACAACAGCACTGCAAGTTACATACAATTGCTTTTCTTTTTATATGTTCTAAAACTATCTTCTTAATATTGTAGTTTCTTCTCTCTGGTTGTAATATTTCTGAATTTGGTAAACAAATCTAAATCCATTCTAATCTTAGTGATTCCAATTTTACCATAAAATTCAAATGCTATGTAAAACTGGAGTGCTTAAGACTAAATCAACAACATACTCAGTAGTAACTATTAGTGCCATGCTTTGTTAGGTCAATTAATTAGTATTATTTGGACCATGGCTTACCATAGCCAATAAAAACAACAGATGTTTGGGGAATGAAGTAACTAGTGCACAGAGACCTAGACATTAGCTTTTTTGTTTTCATGTTTTACAAGAGGGAATGGTTTGTGCAGTCAAGCACATTGTTAAGGCATTCCTACTTAATAAGTGGGTCTTGACATAGGGAGAAAGTCATAAGGCTGCTTATTAGCTGCTAATGGAGTATCTGTTCTTCCTGCCCCAAATAATGTGATCAATCAATATTACTCACCTCCTCTATGTTAAGTCTGTGATAAAGGTAAGGATGTAGATAAAAAGAGAGAGAGTAAATACAAAAAAAAAAAAATCATTGCAAAGAATACAATATAGTATCTATGAGTTGCTAGAATAACTAACAATTCAATATAATTTATTAGGCTAGACACTAATAAATTAGCAGGAAAGTAAAATCTAACTTCTGCCTTAAACAGCTCATGAATGTAGTGGAGATATAAGCTGTCAATAATTATTTGTCAAACTAAATCAGACCTAGAAAAGTCAAGGAGTTAAAAATATAGCAAGAAAAAGTGAGATCTTTTGGATGAATTTGGTTTTGATGGCGTGTAAAACAAAGGAATAGCCTTAAATATCATCTTTAATTATGGGATAAAACAAAGGCAACAACCATAATATTGTGTGAGGTCCTAACAGTTACCTGGCTGCTGCTGGAATGGAGAACAAATTCAAAACATAACATGGAGTTTTGGGGGGATCATGTCTCTTTGGATACAGCATATTTGAGGAGGATAAAGAATAAATAAGTAATCCATCAATAATGATTTCATTATTCTCAACCAGTGTTCTCGTGAAGGCATTTGGAAAATTGAGGGGAACAATTTTTCTGATCACTTTGTTTGTAAGGTGCTATTCGAATCTTCAACAACTCCATTAGTGTAAAAGGGATATAAAATAAACTGAATATACAGGGTGTCCATTTTAAATTGCACACAAACCTTATGGCCACTCTGTATTTAAGTGTATTACATATATAATTTTAAGTAAAGTGGTAGCGGCAGAAGCTAGGTGTGGGTCTTTGAGTGATACATATATACACTCAAAATAATAAAAATATTACTCCTCACACAAAAGTTCCCTTTTGCCCACTTATGATGCTTCTGTGTCCCTCCCTTCTCTCACCATCTTCGAGCAAATATTGATCCATTTCCTGTCACCTTAGATTAGTTTGTGTTTTCTAGAATGTCATATACATGAGCTCGTATTGCATGTGCTCTATTTTTCTGACTTCTTTTACTCAGTACAGTTATCCCCAGATTCACCTGCATGGTAGCACACTTAACAGTCTATTTCTTTTTGTTACTGAGTAGCATTCTATTATATGGATACACTACAGTTATTCCATTTACCTATGGATATACATATGAGTTGTTTCCAGATATTGGCAGTTACAAATTAAGCTTGGACACATTTGTGTCCAAGTCTTTGTACGGATGTATGTTCATACATATGTCATTTTTCTTAGGTGAAGAGGAACGGCTGCCAAACTGTTTTCCAAAGAGTCTTACTCATTCCATAATCTCCCTTGCAGAGTTTCAGAGGCTCCATATCCTTGCCAACTATGTTTGCTATGGTCAATCTTTTTAATTTATCTATTTTAATCGATGTATAATGACATCTTATTTTTTTAATTTACAGTTCCCTCCTGACTATTAATGTTGAGCATCTTTTTGTGCCCTTATTTGCTATCAGTATATCTTCTTTGGTGACGTGTCTATTCGGATTATTTGCCTACATTTTAATTAAATTACCTGCTTTCTTATCACTGAGATTTTAAGGGTACCTTAAATATTCTGGTTGCAAGTCTTCATCAGATAGATGATCTATGAAAATTTCCTCCCAGCATTCTCATTCTCTTAAGAATATCTTTTGAAGAGCAGAAGTTTTTGATTTTGATGAAGTTGAATTTATCAATTTTTTATGTTATGGATCATATTTTTATTGTTATACTTAAGAAATCTTTGCCTACCCAAGTGTCACAAACGTTCTCTCCTATTTTTTTCCTAAAAGTTCTACAACTTTAGATTTTATGTTTAGGAGTAGGATCCATTTTGAGTCAAATTATATATATATACATATATATATATATTTTTTTTTTTTTTTTGAGACAGAGCCTTACTATGTCGCCCTTAGTAGAGTGCTGTGTTGTCACAGCTCACAGCAACCTCAAACTCTGGGGCTTAAGTAATTCTCTTGCCTCAGCTTCCCAAGTAGCTGGGACAATAGGCACCTGCTACAAGCCTCGGCTATTTTGTTGTTGCAGTTGTCATTGGTGTTTAGCAGGCCCGGGCTGGGTTCGAAACTGCCAGCCTCAATGTATGTGGCTGGCTCTGCAACCACTGTGCTACAGTCGCTGAGCCCATTTTGAGTCAAATTTTGTATATGATTGAATCAAAGTCCCAGTACAAGTTGTTAAAAAGATTATCCTTCTCCCACTGTCTTATGGAATTGTCTGTATGCTCATGGGTTTATTTCTGAACTTTATTGTGTTCTATTAATATATTTGTCTTTTTTTAAGCTAATACTATTCTGGTTTGATTATTGTCATTTTATAATAGTTCTTGAAATAAAATTATGTTAAACTTTATTTTCAAAGTCATTTTGACTATTCTAGTTCCTTTACATTTCCACAGGAATTTTGGTATCAGTTTGTGACGTGCTACAAAGAAAAACTTGCTAAATTTTGATTTGGATTGCATTAAATCTATATAGCAACTCTGGCAAATTGACATGTGTGACCAGTAAGGACTCTGCGGACCCACAGACATAGTCTATGTCTCTGCTTCTTTGGGTATAATTAATTTCTCTCAGCAATGTTTTTTGTGTGTCACTGTATACAACTTGCACAGCTTTTTTGGATTTATCCTTACATTTTTTTTTTTCTTTTAGAGACAGAGTCTCACTTCATTGACCTTGGTAGAGTGCTGTGGCATCACAGCTCACAGCAACCTCCAGCTCTTGGGCTTAGGCGATTCTCTTAGCTCAGCTGCCTGAGTAGCTGGGACTATAGGTGCCTACCACAAGGCCTGGCTATTTTTTGTTGCAGTTTGGCGGGAGCCGGGTTCAAACCCGCCACCCTCAGTATATGCGGCCAGCGTCCTACTCAGTGAGCCACAGACACCGCTATAGCCTTATTTTTATATGTTTGATGATATTATAAAAGATATTTCTTAATTTCAATTTGTAATTTTTTCATTCTTAATACATAGAAACACAATTGATACTTCTGTATTTGTGTATTGATTTTTGTATCCTGCAAACTTGTGACACTAACTTCTTACTTCTGGTAGCTTTTTTGTAGATCCACTGAATTGTCAACACAGACAATCACATCACATAGCATTAATACAGCATATTGCAATGATGTATTGTCTAAATTAAAGTAACTTTGCATTCCTGACATAAACCATGCATAATTTACTATTCTTTTTGCACATAGTTTGATTCATTTTGCTGAAATTTTTGTTTAGAATTTTTGCACCTATATTTATAGAAAACATTGGTCTGTAATTCTCTTTTCTTATAATACCTTTGTCTGGTTTTTGTATCAAGATAGTACAGGCCTTATAAAGTGAATCGGGAAGTTTCTTGCTCTTCAATTTTCAAAAAGTGTTTGTGGAGAACTGGTGTTATTTCTTCTTTAAATGTGTGGTAGAATCCACCAGGATAGTCAGTTTAGCTTGACATTTTCATTGTGGGAAAGTATTTAACCACACATTCCATTTCTTTAATAGACATAGGGATATTCAGGCTATTTAATATTTTATTGGCGAGCAATAATTTTTATTGGTGGTAATTTGTGTCTTTCAAGTGCTTGCCCATTTCATCTAAGTTGCAAATTTACTGGTATTAAATGTTTCATATTATTCTTATTGTATTTAAAATAACTATGTACTCTATAGTGATAGCACTTATATCACACTGGTAATTTGTTTCTTCTTTTTTCCTGATCAGTCTATATAGAGGTTTGTTAATTTTATTGATTTCTTTAAATAATCAGCTTTTAGTTTCATTGATTTTCTTTATTTTATTTCTGTGGGATTTTTTCATTGATTTACGCTCTGGTGATTTTTAATTTCCTTTTTTCTACTTACTTTGAGTTTATTTTGCTATTCATTTTCATATTTCTTAAGGTGGAAACTGAGATGGTTTGAGATCTTTCTTCCTTTTTAATATTGGTGTTTCACGTACCAAATTTCCGCATAAGTACTCACTTATTAGCATCCCACAAAGTCTGATATAGAGTGTTTTATTTTAATTCAGTTCAAAATACTTTCTAAGTTCTCTTTTGATTTCTTCTTTGACCCACAGATTATTTACTAGTGTGTTACTGAGTTTCCAAATATTTGGGAACTATCCACTTGTCTTTCAGTTACTGGTTTCTTACATAATTCCATTGTGGTCACACAGCATTCTCTGTCTGACTTGAAACCTCTAATTTATCCAGATTCATTTCATGGTCAGCCTGTGATCTATCTTGGTAGACATGTCATGTCCAGTTGAAATGAAAGGGCATCCTCATATCACTGGGTAGAGTATTCTATAAATGACAACCAACTCAAAGTCGTTGATAGCATTATTCCCTCTTCTCTGTCCTGACTGATCTTTTGTTTACTTGTTCTATTAATTATAGTGAAGTGTCTTGAAATCCCTGACCACAATTATCAGATTTTACTCCATTTGTCTTGAAGTTCTGTTATTAGGTATATAAATTGTGAAGATGAAACTCACTGAATTGACTTGCATGTCATTATGAAAATACCTTTTTCCTCCCTAAGAATATTCTTTGTTCTGAAATTTACTTTATTATTATCATAGCACATCCTTTTCCATTTGCTTTCTGTCTTTATATTTAAGATGAATTTTGGGATTTTTTATAGGTAGCATGTAGATGGGTCTTGCTCTTTTTTCACTCTTACAATTGCTGCTTTTTAATTGGGTTATCTCCACATTCATATTTAATGTGATTATTGGCATAATTAGGCTTAAATCTATGAACTTGCTGTTTGTTTGCTATTCATGTCATCTGTTCTTTGTTTTCTCTCTCCTTTTGTATTTTTTATAGTGTTGCCTCTTTTGTTAGCTTTTGATCTATGTATCTTTGTTTTGTTATGTTAACAGTGACTTTGGGATTTAAAATATATTTTTTTAATTTATCATTGCCCATGTTCAACAGATTTGTTTCACTTTACTTACAGGATATGAACCACACAGTAGTATATTTCCATTTTTTCTCTCCTGACCTTTGTGCTATTTTTGTCATACATTATTATTTTTTAAGATAGTCAACAATCTTTCAAAGAGATCTATAATAAGTAATAAGAAAAATATCTTAAATATCTGCCCATGTATTTACCATTTCTGCTGCTATTCATTCTCCTGTAAAGATCCATATTTCTGTATTATATCAATTTCCTTCTGCCTGAAGGACTTCCTTTAATCTTTCTCATAGTGCAGGTCTATTGGTGACTGAGTCTGGAAAGCAACTCCATTTTATGTATAAACGCCAAGGAGGTTTGGGGTACAGTTTTCATACAAAATTAATTTTCTAAGTATGAGACTGCTGTGTCAATAGAAGTAAAATCATTTCTTCTTCTCTATACTCAACCAATAACCATTTCAGAAAATCCTATCACTGATAACAATGCCATCCTTGGTATCTGAGTCACTATCATTGTAGCAGTCTGCACTTGCAGCATATGAGTTTGTGTTGATTCGGGGCGTATTTAACTGTTTCATTAGGACTTCAAGCATAGCTGTGCTCTAGCATTTGCATATTTTTTCATTGAAAATTACTTTTCTTTTCTATCCCTTTGTATTAAAATTAGGATATTACATTTTTCTTTTTAATTAGATGCATAATAGGTTATATAACCTATGACTTTAAAAAAAAAAAAAAGAGGAATATCAGTTATTTGGGTGCATAACAAACTATCCCAAAACTCAGTGGCTTAAAACAAAAACCATTTCTTTGCTCAAATTCCTGTAGGTTGGTACTTTGGGCAAGACTCTGTGGGGAAGGCTCACCTCTGTTCACAGCGGGCTAGCTGAGTACACTTTGCCTTTGTGATTAGTTGTAAAGTCAGCAGGGGCTTGGCCAGTTCAGAATGACCCACATCTGGGAGTTGGCTAAGGCTGTGAATGGTGACATATAAGTTTTACTTTATGTGGCCTTTCCAAGTAGCTAGCTCAGGTATCGTCACAGGGTGTCTGGGTTCCAGGATGGAGCTTAGCCTCCAAGGCCTTAGCTCTAAAGTCACACACATCAAGTCCACTGCATTCTATTTGGTCATAATTAACCACAAGGTCAGCCTGGATTCAAGGAGGTAAAGAAACAGACACCACTGTTTGATGAGAAGGGGACAATGTCACATTGCAACGCAGTGCATACATGGATGGGGGTTTGTGCTCATGTTTGCCATTTGCCACAGAGCATCACATTGGACATTGGGTCCAACAGGATTGAGAACCACTGCCATAAGCAATATCTTCTTCAATTCAATCCCATTTTTCCCACAGGACACACATCCTTCCTCAATTCCTCACACAAACTAACAACAAAGAACCCCCTATGTACCCGGTCACCTCCACAGATTCACCACCATGGTGTGTTCTCCAGCCTGCTAGTAAAGGACTGCATTTTCTCCAACAGTTAAAGTGTTCTTCACTGAGTACTTCTTAAATTGTTATTAAAAAAAAAAGATGAAATGGGGTTTTAGTAATACCTTTTTCTTACTTTCACTTAGTTTTGTGTTTCCAGAAATACACAAACCAGAAGAATGATATCCTATAATGAATGTTCAGGTAAGGATTCTTGCTATGGTCTTGAATGGTTGCGTCTCTTCCAAAATTCATATGCTGAAACCTAATCTCCAATGTGAAGGTAGCATGAGATTGGGCCTTCGAGGAGGTGATTAAATAATGGGGGTGAAGGGCACCCCAGGATTAGTGCCCTTATAAAAAAGAAGGCCTGAGAGAACTTGTTTGCCCCTTCTGCTGTGTGAGGACAAAGCAAGAAGGGGCCATCAATGAAGCACAGAGCTCACACCAGACATTAGCCTCTTGATCTCAGACTCTCCAGATTCCAGAACTGTGAGCAATAAATTTACACTGTTTACAAATTACCCAGTCCATGATATTTTTGTTACAGCAGCCTGAACAGATAGACACAGGATTATTATTACTGTTATACAATAATAGTATATTTATATACTTATTTATAAACAGATTTATATATAATTACAAATCCTCATTACTGGATTACTGCAAAAACTAATTGGATAACTGAAAAACTCAATAGATAAATGCCGCACAGACTTAACCCTGATATTCCACCAGTGGTATCATCACATCATTTTTTCTGCATTAGAGACAGCCAGAGACAGGCAGCCAAAGAGCCTGGTCAAAGGATACAATGTATGACCCAAGTGACAGGATCAACCAGTTTGGCTGGGAAAGTTTTGGACAGTGTGTGCTGTGCTTTGAACCACTTGGGAACTTTGAACTTCTCCAAAGGGACAAACTGTCCAGATCCATATTTTTCTAGCCTGGCTTTGATTTTCCTAACACTCTTTCCTCATGACCACAGGTTACAGTATGTACAGCAAGAGTGGGCACAGATCACAGTGTAAAGCCAACAGACATTTAATCTCAGAGGACACCAGAATCCTGGTGGGAGGGGCCAGAGCACGCCCAGGGTCAAGGTATTCCCCTTTTCATTCAGGAGAGCTCCTTTCCGGCTACTCTAATATCAACAGTCATTTCTGTTCACATTCCCTTTTTAGTAGAAACCTCTCCTGGAACGCCATGCTGACCAATAGCTCCTAGAGAGGCAACAAGACTTCAAACACAGGGAGCCTGCAAAATATTTAACAAAGCCAAGTTCATGACCCATTGTAACCTTGATGTTCCTGACAAACTTGCTGGCAAAGGAAGTGGGCCAGCCAACCAGATGCCTGGAAAAAGGCCCCCTTGACAACACTAGGAGGTACCAAAAAGTAGCCACTCCATTTTGGCTGAAGGCACAACCTATTTTAAAAGTAAGTCTGAAATTCTATCAGATGACAGACAACAAAAATGTTTCCTTGCCAGACTTCACATAAAAGGTAGCATTTGCATGGTGGTCATGTCTCAGATGGCCTATAAAAAATGGAAATGATGGCAGCATACAATATTTGAAAAGCAGTCGGGAGCCTTCTCCCCAACCAACATCTTCCAAATCAATCTTTAGATCTTCCACTGGAATTATCTTGGGGAAAAATTAGGCTTCATGTCATCCTCCCTGAGATTTGAGAACTTTGACATGAAATCCAAGTGTCCTGCAGCACACATTGTTGGTGATTCTCTCAGATCCCCTTACCAGGTTGGTGTAGCTATCCTCATGCTACTGCAGGGCTCCTCCCTCCACCTCCACTGAGAGGTCATGCCCCTCCTCAGAGGTAGTCCCAAGACTGACCCACATCAGGGCACGAGGACCTTCGCCCCCACCTGCAGGTGAGAGCCACCTCACAGTGCAGTCCACACGCAGAGCCCCATGGGTTCAGGCTGCAGGCAGATTGCAGGGAGAACACATCCTTGCCGAGCTCCTCCCCTGCCCTAGTTGGCTGGCACCAGGCCCCTTCTGAGAGCACGGCTGCAATCAGTCAAGGGCGATCCCTACCAAGAATACCGCCACTGGCCAGCTGCGAACGGAGCTCTCTTCAGAGCCCACAGGAGCACCTGGCACGCATGGCCTTGTTTCTGAGGGATTTTAAGATTCTTGTTTCTTGGCGGGGTACCCCAACTTTCTCCAGACTCTCATGTCTCAAAAAATGTCTATATGTAACACATCACGGAGTGTCTTGTTAAGTTACTGTTTGCCTAGCACATTTGGGACCAGGGTCGAGGGGAAATGGTAAATAAATCACTACCACTGAAAACACTCAGCCGGGAAAAAATACAAGCATCTAAGGAAAAGCAGCTTCTACATCCTAGACACTGTTGGACTGGAGTGGGAGGTTACAGATGGGCTTGAAGGAGGCTAGAAGGACCCATGTGGTGATGGAGTGCGGTTGGAGACATCAGGGTGAACTCATGCTTGTCTTGGTATAGAAAAAAATAGTTACACACAGAAATATTTATAGATACATGTGTACACACAGTTTTCTACACACTAATATCTCCTTGTTCTGAGAGCTGAGAGGGTAGAGGCAGTGACACCCCCAGAGCAATGAGCAATAGCAGTAAACACACCCCGTGCCCAGGTCCTGGTTTCCAATAACATTCTCCAATAAAAGGAAGCAGGGCTTGTTGGAGAAACGGCTGATTCTAGGACTAGGGCAGGTAATATACAATATGAGTCTAATAAAAAAGAGCTGAAAAAAATTTAATAACTGCCACCACCACCACCACCCCTGCCACCAAAACAACAACAAAACCCACAGTGACAGGGATGTCAACACAACACAATGGAGCACAAGAAACCTCTGAGCAAGCTCCCAATAGCCAAAGTTGGAACAATTTTAACAACACAATAAATAACATAGGATTGGACTAAAGCCCAAAGTAGAAAACAAATATCCATGAGTCTATACTGATATAAATAAATTATTGAGTAAATAACTAAATGGGAACAGAGAGGTGAATCCCCCACGTAAAACAATTGCAAATGATTTGTACACTCTGGAGCATAACTCCCCCCTCCTCAAGTGTGAGGTGACCCCTTGACTTTCTTCCAAAGAGGTCAACATGGAAAGGTGGGAAATGAGTAACTGGGCAGAGGAGAAACCCGACAAATACTACGTCAGTGGAGTGATGAAGGTCAACACCTACATTGATAAGCCAGGTTGATGGTATGTGCCCTTGATAGGATGTGAGGAGAAGGGTGCTTTACCTCTGTATTCTTCCTCCCAAAGCCCATAATTCCAAATAAGCATGAATAAAGCACAAATCCCAACCATGGGATATTCCGCAAAATACCTGCCCAGCTCTCCTCAAAACTATCAAGGTTACAAAAACACAGGAAAGTCAGAAAAACTGTCATAGCTAAGAGAAGCTAACAAGACATAATAACTAAATGTGATGTGGCATTCTGAAACATAAGAACATTAGGAGCAAGCTGAAATAAACATGAATACAGTGTGGACTTTAGTTAATGATGTGTTAATATCAGTGCATTAACTGAGACAAATGTAAGATGTTAGGCACAGGGGAAACTGGGTATGGGTATATGAGAACTCTGTGCTATTTGTATAAGTTTTCTGTAAATCTATAACTATTCTAAAATATGATCTTTCAAAAGAAGCCCTCCCTGGGAGAAGTTGGAAAGAAATATAAATACAAAGGAAATTATGAAATCTTGGAAATTAGAAAGATACATTATATGTGTTTCTAAAATTATTAACATTAGGTATCAATTCATTAAAGTATTAAATTTCATTTTATGATGTAATAATTCTTTTTAAAGGCCAATATTATAAGACATCCAAAACCATATGTTGAATCTTATGATGAAACTTTCAAACAACTTGAAAATATTGCAAGAACAACAGAGATTTTATTCCAAAAACTTTCAGGAAATGAAAGGAAAGCAATTTGGATCAGGTAGGATAGAGGACTTGAGAGAAGAGCTTGGACATCCCATCCTGGTTTCCCATGGCTGGTAAAAGGGCTAGAGGGAGCTATCAGTGATTCCTGCGGCTCTACAAACAACACAAGTGTGGAAGAAAGCTGGATGAGGGACTAGAACTCCAGTGTTGCCAAGTGCTGGGGCCCCTGCCCTGGACAGAGTATGTCTGACGTGCTTATTCACCGATGATCTGTCTTTCAGGGGTTCAGAGACACAGACAAGAGCCAGGAAAAAGCTGAGGGCCAGCCTGAGAGAACTGGTCATCTCCTGGGATCACACAACAGTGTTCTAGTGGAGTGCATCAGGGCCAGAATGAAGCTGACCAATCCAGAGATGGATAAGTTTTGGGGGACATGAGATCCCACATTTGGGAGAACTAGAAGAGCCTGAACATTGGCACAGTCCTAAGTAGCTGGACATCTGGAGTCTCTGGAGAAGCCTTAAGGAAACTGTAGAAGATCTCGCAGAGCAACACAATTATAGTCTATATATTTTCTGAATGTGTGAGGCACACATGATCTTAATCAATAAAACATTCATATATGCAGGAAAAAATAGAAATGACTGCCTATAAAAGAATTGTTTTAAAAGCTTTTAGGGTGAGGCAATCCTGCTTAAGTTTTTAGTTACTGTGGTAAGTTTCATCTAAATGTTTTTATTTTTATACCACATGTATCCTGTCTGGAATGCAAAAGTAACATCAGTGCCAGCAAAATCCTGGACCTCATTTCATAATTGATGCCCACCCCCCTTGAACTAACAGCACAACCATAGATTATTCTGTGCCGCAGGCCAGAGTTTCTCATCCCCAGCACTGGCATTGGGGGTGTCCTGTGCATTGCAGATGTTTATCAGCATCCCTGGCCTCTATCCACTAGATGCAACTCGTTCCCCAAGGGGTGACAACAAAAGATAACTCCAGACATTGTCCAATGTCCTGGTGGGGGGTGAAGTCACCACTGGTTGAGCTCATGGGTCTGAATGCTACAACCATGAGGATACAGCTCACAGCCTGCTTTTGCAAATAAAGTTTTATTAGGACACAGCCATACCCATTTATCTAGGCACCGTCTATGGCCCCTTTCATCCCACCATGGCAGAGTAGAACAATTGTAAGAGACAGCATTCCCCACAAAGTCTAAAATATTTACCATCTAGCCTTTTACAGAAGAAGTCTGAGATCTCTGCTCTAGCTTCTACCTCCTAAATCTCTTCTCAATCCATATTTGCCATCCTTGTCATTAGCACTCCAGCCCACCTGGAGAAAGCTGCAACCCAGATTTCTATAAAACTTCCTCAAGGCACTCCTGCCTCTGGTCTTGCTCCCTTTCAATTTATGTTTCATAAGGTATCCAGGGTGACATTTTCTGAAAACACAGACAATAGAAATTCTGTAGGTTCACCATCTGAGGGGTTGTAACAAACTGGTCAACAGGCAGAGGCGGTAAACATAAGGAACAAGGCCCACTGTACCAATATGCACATGAAGTGCATATCTGATCTATGAAAATCAGGTCAACTTAAGGAGGTGGACAATGCAGGGAGGTCAAATGTGGAGTTTCTTCTGTATTTTAGTGGGTTACTTCCCTGTTCAAAACCTGTAAGTGGCCTCCTCTGCTCTTAGGATAAAGTGAAGCTTCTTCACATCACCTGTGAAATTCAGGCATTCTCCAAGGATTGGCCTCATCATATCCAGCCACTCCTACCACCATTTCCTCAAAGAGGTATTCCTTCTATTCTGTACAACATCCAGCCCTGACCTCCAGACACTACCGTTCTCATGGAACTGATAGCCCAGGTTTATCCTCTGTATCCCTCGGCGCAGCATCTCACCTGGGGCAGGTGCCCGACCAGAACCACGCAGCTGCCCTTAGTGTTGTGAGTTTTTCATGTGTATTCAGTTAGTGTGTTAAACATTCCACTCAACCATGACTTTAACAACAGGAAAGCTCTAAATTGTACTGTTTGCTAAATAGGCAACAGGGATTTTCCAAGTTTCTCACAACGACCCCAATTAGGAAGTACTGTACCTTATAATCTAGTACAAACCTGTCTCTGTGCATGTGCACACACGTCTGAGAGATACATTTCATGTTAGAATAATTACCTCCACTATTAACAACTTCTATGGTTTTCTTTTTAATTGTTTAAGTGTTGGTTACGATTCATTACCAGTGAGTTACTAGTGGATTACTTTAACCAATCCACTAATTCATCATGACACAGTTTGGTAACTAGTGCACTACAACTCCTAGCAAGGTGTCACACACAAAATGGGTACTCAGTAGATATTGGATGAAGTGATTGGTTATGATAATTTCCAAGAAACAGTTGTAAGGGCCTTCACCTTTGGCTCTGAGTCTTAGGATCTTTCCAAATTGTTAGACATAGTGGCAAATTACAGGATTTTCCTTCACAGATGGTGAATCTCCCAAAGGGGTCCTGGTAGAAAAGGAAATAAATTGATGCAAAGGTGCCATTGTTAGTGTGTTTACCAAGTCCTGAGGCTCCCAGAAAAATCCTGTGGATTGACAACCTTAAGAGAGCCAGAATGGCCAAAGATTAGCTCTAAGTAATACCTCCAAAAAACAACTGCCAAGAATGTCTACAAATAAACTAAATGGGAATATGTGAATGAAAGCATAAAAAATTTTAAATTAAACATTAAAAAGCAGCAAAGAAGGGTAACATAGGGCACTGTGCATTGGCTATCACTGAGCACTACTGCTGGAGGGCTTGGAGGGGGGCACAAACTGCCCTGCCTCCTGCCCACCTTGGCTGACCACCCACTAACATCTAAACTGCACCAGCATCCCACACCCTGCCTTGCTCACAAGCCTACCTTCTGGCCATCACTACTTTGCCCTTCCTTGGTCTCATTATCCACCACAACTGGATTTCATAAGCTACCAGCTAATGTTCCCCAAATGAAGTGAACTTAATTTTGACTTATTCTTAGTTGCCATTAACTGCAAAGGGGTCTGTAAACTTGAATGGGAAAAGAAATTCTACCAGACATTTAGAGCATTTGCTTCAATTATGAACTTAAGCAAGAAACAGTCCTATTAGTAGTTCCTGTGACTTTGTCATCAATAGAAATCACAAATGTTTTCTTATTGTATTAAAGTTGTTAGAGGTATCTCAAAATTTTACTTGCACTCATTACTACTTTGAAGTTATGATTGCTGTTAGATTTACTACTAGATCTTATTTAAAATATTAATAGTGAAGCACACATATTACTACATCATAAATTTAGCTCTGATATACTTATAACTTTTTTTCAATAGAACAGTTTTCCTTTATAATTCTGTATACTTTAGTCCATTGGTTTAAAAAGATTTCTGTAAGAAAGAGTCTGTAGGATTCACTAAACCACCAAATGGGTCAATGACACAAAAAAGAATGTTTGGTTTTTTTTGGCCTCCATTTCCCTCCATATGTCAAACAGTCTGCCAAAGTTTTTCTTCTTTCAATCACTTTATTTTTTAATTTTTAAAAATATTTATTTACTTGTAGTCTCAAATCACAAAAATAATTTAAACTTACTATAACAAGTGAAACAAAGCAAGAAAAAGATGTACAAAGGCAGATCCTAGCACCTCCTCCTTGCCCCCACCCACAGCCTTCCTCTGACCTCTGCAAACACAGAAAAACAGGTTTACACATACAGAGAGGATTGGTTTGTTGCTTGTCTGTACCAAAATAGTATCATTTCCACACACATTATTTCATAATTTATATTTGTCACTTGACAGTTGACACTGTAACACAGACATTTCTACAAGTCAGCGAGTATAGCTCTAACTACATATGTTGCTAGTTTCCTTGTGCACATTTTATAAAATTTTATGTGAATGAAATCATAGCATGCCTACCATACTTGTTTAGTGCAGTCTTTCTCTTTTTGTCTATTTTCTCTCCTCCCTAATTTGTATTAGTTATCCAACACCACATAACAAAGTAACTCAAAACTTAGCAGCTTAAAACAATAATAAACATGTATTATCCCAGAGTTTTTGGAGGTCAGGTATCTGGGAGCATTTAACTGGGTGGTTCTGAATTGAAGGTATCTCATAAGATTGATTGGGGCTGGAAGACCTGGTCCTAGCCCTCATGTGGTGGCAAGTCGGTGCTGGCTCTTGACAGTAGGCCTCTTGTCCTCATCACCTGGATCTTTGTTCAGTGATGCTTGAGTGGTCTCGCAATAAGGTGGCTGGTTACCCCCCAGAGAAGAAAAATGAGCAAGAACATAGTGGAATCTATAATGTCTTTTACGACCTAGAGTCAGAAGCCCTATGTCTTCGTTTCTATATGATCTATTGGTTATTTGGGTCAGCTCTATTCCTCTATTTGGAGGAAAAGACTACCCATGGGCACCTCTTGTGTTCATGCCTCTGTCGAGTCCCTTCTTGGAAGCTGACTACCACAATCCTCACCCACCTCTTCCTGCAAGGGCCACCTCCCCCAGATAACCCACATGAATAACATGATGCTCACCCTTCTGTATTTTGTTCTATTTTTCAATAAACATATAAAGACATGCAAATGGATACATATACGCATCTACGTAGATTACCATTACCTCATGAGATGGATATTATGAAAATTGAAATTTTAAATATTTTTCAAATATTTAATGTTAACATAAATCTTTATAAAATACAAATATTTGAAAATAAGTATTTTAAAATATTTAAAAATAAAGAAACCAAAACTCTGGTCCAAGATCATGGGACTAAGAAATAGAGCTGCTGCTATATGGCATCAACACCATCAAATTGCAAAGCCCACTCTCTTCCCACAGCCCTGAGGCAAGGCGCTGTCTTACCAGGCTCCCTCTTGGTAACAACCGGGAAGTTTCTTGCAGAGAAGAGTCATGCATTCTCATTGCTCACGGAAGTGAAGACTCCGGTGGCTAAGTGTGCTCTTCCAAGCCCCATGCTCGCTGCTAAAAGCCCTTTATGAAAAACTGGATGCTACTTACTCAATTTCGCCAGTTAGCTTTATTTGTGTCTACTTGGAGCCTTAGTCCATCAGATTGTGTCTTTTTCTAATTTTAAAATGAAGAATTTTCTATATGATTTTATTCTTGCATGTACACAGAAAGATGAAGAGTCTACCAGAAGTATCTGCTTCCCAGTGAGTAATTAGAATGCAGGAAGTGAGAGCAATAGAACGGGACTAGCCCCGCAACTGTTTTTTTCCATTGTCTCTCCTGCTTCCCCAACTTCTGTTTCTAAACTTCATCACTATTAGCAGAATCTAAAATGTGTGAGGTACTTCAGTGATGCACAGAGTGGGATCAGGTTTCAACAAACTCTAACTGAATACACCCATCATTACACCAGGCAGCCACTCTGGGTTTACAAAGACGAAAAAGTAAAAGGGTCTGTCCTTAACAAGTGTGCGGTCTATCTCAAAAGCTAGAGACACACATTGCAACGGACTGTACGATAACACAGATGCAAATAAAGTGCTATGTAGCAAGCACAGAGAAGGAAAGAAAGGGTGGTAGTAGAATAATTGCTAGTGGGTGGTATTTCCTTTGCAGACAAAGAGAGTAGTAATTCCCATAAGATGTGAGCAAGTGCCCTGTGAAGAAGGATTCTGGGGTCACTCAGGATGAGAAAGTGCTGAATTAACAAAGGCAGATGGCATTCTTTCAATACACTAAAGTCCATTGAGAATTTCCAGAGGAGGTGAAGTAATATGCAAGGTTTTTGAAACTGAGTTGGCCATGAAATCTTTCTCTCCTCTCCTTTGCCCTCCCCAAGAACTATCTTACGTTCCCTAGAACATGGTTTGGGAATTGCTGAAACAGGGTAATCTAAGTTTTGCTCTGACCTCAGTGATTTAAAACATGCAACTAACAATGGCTACATCTTTTGGGGTTTTTTTTCTCCTTAGGTTAGTAAGGAGATATGAGACTTTTTCATCTTGCCAGAATTCTTTATTTACTTACATTAAAAAAAAAAGAGGAAAAAAATAGGATAACCACTAACAAAGGTTGCACTCCTTTTTGTACTAATATACTTCAGACTCAGCGTTTACCTTGCTGGAGGGAGAACTTAATTACTAGCAGGTTTTTCTAGAACAGTCCTCGGTTCAACCCTACCACAGTTTATTCTGCAGCCCACATTACAGAATTCCACTGGCATTGGATTTTTCAGTGTCCTTCTTTAGAGTGGTAATGCTGTGCTTTCAACAATATACACAGAAAAGTTTAGGAAATGCCAGCCGGTTGAGACTGCCTGGCCTCACACTCCGAAAATTGCAAGATGCATTTCACCCACTCCCACCAAAAGATGCAAGGAGGGAAGAGTTCCCATTAGCCAGGAATGAGGATTATGTTTACACTCACTTGGAAATCAGTGGCCAAATAATTAACACCTTTACACGGACTACAAGTGACCAGAAGAGGCTGGGGAGAGTGAGGGAGACTGCAAAAGACCTCAGACTCAGGAAATAGAATATTGCTCTTCAAAAGTGCTTTTAAGATGATCAGCCAACAAATTCAGGTTTGTTTATACACTGTGAATGATCTCCCAGAGTCAAGAAAAGAAAAGACTTCTCTTCGGCGCCTTTCCGGGTATAAAAATAATCAGTACCTGAAACCTGCCATCTATTTTCCAAAGAGGTACTCTTTGCAGCTGGTGTGTTCTTTTGTGTGTTCACAACTATAAAAGGGGGATGACGATGCTTTTGTTAGCGATCTTGCCTTGAAGACGACAGCATCCTGGCTGTCCCTCTGCCTGCTGACTTCCTCCCCAACATCGAATCCAAGACTCTCCACTCCTTAACCTAAGCTCATCAAGGACCATCAACGCAAAAAAGGATAATGACCACCCTTCTCTTGCCAGACAGGGCTCAAAATCAGCATTTCCGTAGAACTGATGGAGGCTTATTCAGAGCCTTCCACACCAGTCTTGGGTTGCTGTTGCTCCCCCAGTGGGTTTTCTCCCATACGGACAGCTATTTCCACAGACCTGCCTCTCCAATACTTCTGGACTGTCACCCCCCAGATGAGACCTGTCCACGATTCTCCTTGGCCAGTCCCAGCACCTCAGTACTGCTCAAAAAGGTCCGCCCCAGGGCAGAAAGACAATAATGAATGCTTAATTGCAATAATGTTGCAAATGACCTGGCTGCAATGTCTTTAGTGGCTTGAGATTTAAATTACTCCAATTTTTCTCCCCCCAAAATTAGGCATAATATTATAATTTCAAGTAACGCAAGAGCAATTTCTCCCATCATTGGATACCAGGCTCAAGATGTTACAGGAAAAAGAAATAGCTTTTACTGCTGATATGAGAATTTTAAAAGAGAGACAAGTGTGAGCAAACAAAAGCTGTCACATCAAATACTGTGGCAAAAAAAAAAAAAAATCTAGAAAAAATGCCAGAAATGCTCAAATCTAAATAAAGTCATTTATTTATTATTTTAACCCCTTCACTGTCAGACTTACTGTGGCATAAGGCTAGTTAGTCCTCCCCAAGTGGGATTTACTGAAGACATCACTTTTATTGTTGTAGTAATGGTTTCATTGTCACATGTTTCTCTTGGTTCTCTGCTCCCATAAAATACCCCACATCCAAACAGGGTGCTGTTGGTGTTCCTCGGCCCTAACACCTCCTAGGGTATTGTTTCTTCAGAGAATTCAGTCTTCCCTGATTTCCACAATGTTAAGCCAAGGAACTAGACCATGAGCTCCTAAATGGCAGCGGCCAGGAGCCACTCAAGGTTTCTGGTATGTAGTAGGTATTCAACAGAATGTGATGGGAATTGTATCTGGAATTCCACATCTTACACACTTAGCATACAGCTCAAACATAAGACTCCTTCTGTAGGCCGTCCTTTATGGAGGCCAATTGGAAAAGTGGAAAAGATACCAATGCGAAAGACCCGTGGTTGATCCCGCTCTTAGTCAAGTTTATAAGACTGTTTCCTATTCCAAGCTTATGTACTTTTGTAAAAATTAAATAATATCATATTGGTGAAAGAATATTTCTAATGAAGGTATGTAGAAATACAGGGAGATGTTTCCAATTAAAATACACAGCTTAGATACTATGTGCCATAGTGTGTCCACTATGGTGGACTGTGAAATTTGTCACTGCCCCTGTCCTCTACGATCTACCCTCTTCCACCTCCAACCACTCTAGCCCAACGCAGTGAGGCTTCTGTCTCCAATAATTGCTTTGGCAGTAGTTACTGTGACCTCCCGACTGAGACGGTTCCTCAGACCTCCGAGTGCCTTATTCTGTGAGGTCTCTGCAGCCTTCCACACAGCCAGACAGCCTTGGGCCGGTGCTGCTCTCCCCATGGGTTTTCTCCCAGACCGACGGCTGTTCCCACAGTTCTGCCTCTCCAGTACTGCTGGACTGTCACCCCCAGCTGACACCCATCCACATGTGCCCTCAGTGAACGGTTCCACCCACTGAAGGCTCGCCCCTCAGACACGCTGGCAGGTCTGCCACCGTCCTCTTACTCCTGCCTTGTGCCCACTCCACACTCTGGGGCTCAGCTCCTTCTGCCAGCCCCACCCCAAGACCTCCTTCCTGCCTCTGGAAGCTACCCTAGCCACATCTCCTCTCATCAGCACCATGCACTGTTTACTCATCTGCTGGCCCTACTGGGTGAACAGCTCCCTGCAGGAAGAATTCCCATCTGCTTCACTTTGGAATCCCCAGGGCTGAGGCAGGTGCCTCCTTAAAATGGGACAGAGTGAGGAATGCTTAGTGCATCCACTAATGCGTTCTAGGATCCTTAAGAAGTTAACACTAGCTTTTAAAAATCAAGTATAGATTAAATCATGTGCTATGATTTTCAAAGTGTACCCAAACAAGACAAATGGGCAGGAACTCCACCCAGAATGACTGGCCACTAGGGCTCCTCCAGGCACCTCCCCACCCCCAGGTTCCTCTAATCCCCAGTGTTTTCCTTAGGATCACTTCTGCTTCCTCCTCACCTGATGCAGGAAGTGGGTACGAAGGAAGCTTGGTGTTTCCTGGGCACAAACTCCCCCAAGTAGGTTCTGAGAAGGAGCCATCCCACGAGGAGGCCACAGTGCTCCCACAAGCACGGCCACGTGTGCCACCCTGCCACCCAGACTCTCCGCCGTGGGTTTCTGCGTGGGAGAGCAAAAGATGCACGCACCCTCTACAAGTCTAGAATTTGTGGTTTTTTGTTATCTCACAACTTCATATTTGGAAAAGGTATTCTAATTTCTTATGAGTTGTGAATAATTATGTAATTCTGCCACCTTCTTAAAAACTCAGATTTTTCAAACTGACTCCTGTAGTTAGGAGCTGACATCCTTAAGGGAACTTTGCTTTTTTCCCTCTGGGTTTTGAGCAAGTGTTTGCCAGATTTTTTTTTTCTTGTCCAGTTAAAACAGCTCATTATGGAGGACTATCCTGTAAAAAAAAAAAAAAAAGAAAGAAAGAAAATCAAGGGAAAATTGTTCCCTTCCCAAAACAATTCTCACAAATTACTTATGAAAACTAATGCTGCTTGAAATCACCAGTGAAGTGACTCCATTTCCCAATTTGTTTTAAGTCTATTGAATTTCTCAAACATTTCATTTCTCTCTTACTTGTGAATTAGTCATGTATTCTTTGAAATTCCTTCTTAGGTCTTCCTTATTCCTCTTTGGTCATTTAAGAACCAAAGGAAAGGCTCAAGAAGATTACTTCACCAAATACCACCACAAACTTCTCAATGGTCTGCCCATGTACTATTTTAAATTATTGCCGAAAAGATACTTCTCCGTTGAATGCCTTCCATTCTACACTCATTCTGTCAATCATTAAAGTCACTTGAACATCACATATTTCTGAGCACCTACAACATCCCAGACACTGTTTGAAGCATTAGAAATGCCAGGTAAAGGGGACAGGTGTGAGCAGGGATCCATGTGTGGCTGCATGAAGTTTATACTCTGACAGCACCTACAGCTGACTTCATGGCATTCACAATAGGAGGTGATCATTTCATTAAATACAGATAACAGACTGTCAATAGTTAGGATGTGCTTATTTTTTTTCCACGCCATAAGATTTTTTTTCCCCTCAAATGTATTTCATATCCCTAGCTGGAGAAATATCAAAAGAATCTGAATATCACCATCTGGAAGTTGTGCCATGGACTCCAGTGGGCAGGATTAGAGCTGGGTTTCTCTCTTTCCTGTAGAAGTATATTTCTTCTGCTTCAAAATGAGCACAGACACATCTAATTCCCTAATGAGACTGACCCAAGCTCTATTAGTCTCTTATTTTTTATACTGTAGTTTCCACCCGCACAGATTCTTGGGATTCTTTAAATACAGATGAATGGGGGGGAGGGGATTCCCGTCAAGGAAATTTGATCATCTGTGACTTCACTTAACCAATAAAACTAATGTGTTGAAATACACAAATGTCAGAAACATGGTGCACTGTTACTCACTAAAAAGTCTGTTGGTCTGTCTTGGTTGTGATTGGGCAATGAAGCCTCTAGGCACTCATTCCAGTTTCAAGAGTATGCAATTCCCAATCAATATTTCACTAAGTGTAACAACACTAGTATTCCCCAAGTTAATATGTAACTTGTCCCTTTTGAAAATTCTGGCATTCTTATGAAACAGAAAGTTATTATTTGAAAATACTTTATACTTTCATTACATATCACTTTCATTTTGTAACCCTCTTCATATCCATCTAGAAATAATTTCATTATCTCTTGACGTGGTTCTCCCTCCCACTAGACTAGCCTGTAAGCTCCTGGAAGAAGACTCTCTCTTTGAATCCCAATACTTGGCACAAGAGAGATACTCAGTAAACACTGATGTTTAAAATTAAAATTGTGTTTTTAATTCTCCCTAATTATTAGTTAACAGTTTCCACCCCATGTGGAGTCCATATTTATAATATACCATTAGTTCTTCCTTAAAATTTCACAGAACAAATTTGATTTAGAAACATCCTCTGATTATCATGCAGTGATTTCTTTCAAACTGGGTGAACATTTCTAAATCCCATGACTATAACAGGCTGCCTATTACAGAAGTATATTTCAAGCAGAAGTTCAAAACAATTGCTATTGTAAAATCTACCCAATAGTGCTCATTTGCAATCATTCATATTTATTATTATATAGTTCATTATACAATAAGAACCTGTCATTAAAAATTAAAAACCCCGGGCGGTGCCTGTAGCTCATATGCCAGAGGTGGTGGGTTCAAACCCAGCCCCAGCCAATAACTGCAAAAAAAAATTAATAATAAATCAAAAATCCCCACAAGCCTCTGTAATATTGAGAAGCAATATTGAATGGTCATGAAGTATACAGGTCCTAGTTTACCACCTGGCTTGAATTCCCCCTTGAATGAGGTGCTTAGTCCCACCGAGCCGCAGTTTCCTCATCTGTAAAATGTGCACAATAATAATACCTATGTTACTAGATTAGTATCTAGAATAAGTGAGGTAACACAGTCAAAGCCCTCCAAACAATATCAGACACAGTAGGCATGTAATTAATGTTAGCTCTTTATATTAAAATCCTTTAGCTTCAAGACAAAGTAATTTGAAAACACTTATAGAATTGCAAAGAGTTTATCACAGATTCTCCCTGGGAAAAAAATTTAAGTAGTTCTAATACATTCTTAAATACTGTAATATAAATTCCTAGTCAGAATTTTAATCAAAAATGTTGTCTTTTAATAAACAAGACTCATATTTAGACCCCCATCTACACACACAAACCAGTTTTGTTTTGTTGCAGTTTTTTTGGCCAGGACTAGGCTTGAACCCGCCACCCCCATGATATGGGGCTGGTGCCCTACTCCTTGAGCCATAGGCACCACACACACACACACACACGAACCAGTTTTAAATATTGCCCAGATTCAGTCAAACAACTGACAATTTACAACGTTTTATATGTTATTGGTTTACATTTGTGGACCCAATCCTGAACACTGTTTTTTACAGAAAGATATTTAGGTGGATTGATTTGAACCTAATTTTATAGCTTGAAAAGAAATTAACAGTATACTTTATTCACCTTTCAGGATATTAAATATATAAGATATCTTAATTATTGGCTTATTCAAATGTTGATTTTAAGTAACATCCTTCCACATGTACAATATGATCTAGCTCAGTTAACTAGAATGAACTGGGGAGAAAATCTTCTGGATTTTTAAGAAGTTTCTCAGGCCCTGATTTAATGTGAGAGGTTGGGAGGGCCTTTAGGTAGAGGAACAATTCATGGTGGAAGCTGGCTTTCTCTTCTCCCTAACATAAATATAACTATAAGGTGGAAAATGTACAAGGCAAATCTGGACAAAATATGCAGGCTCACATTACCACTGGCTATGCCAGACATCTTATTATTTATCTGCCTTAGCATTTATACAAATACACTACTTTAGAAAGCAACTGCTTCCTTTTCAGCCGGGATGAGGTGTTATTACATCTATGACCCTGACTGCTCATAAACCAGTACAGCTGGACCCTATATCACATCCTGGTGACAATAGCTAGCTGATCTTCATACCATAGAAGGAGTGTTGGAAGGTTATGAGCCTTGCCCAAGACCAAGGACTGAGTCAGATGTGCTCAAAGCTTTCTGTGGTTCAGGCTTCTTCCTCTCCACCCAGCTCATCCATATCTCCATGGGAATTAGCCTGATACCAGAACATCACCTACCCAGAGTACTAGGGGAACAGCCCTGCTGTCCATTCCCACCAGAAGGAATAGGAAGAAGCCCTTCAGGGCTGAGCAGAGCCTGTGGAGCCACGAGGAAAAGGCCTGCAAGGGTCCCATGTCCTAAGCCAGTCTCCAGAGCACCCTGCACTTGTGCAGCCCGCAGGGAGACCCAGACTAACATACAAGGCTTTTCTATGGCAAAGATGGTGTTTTAGATCCACTTTCCTACGTGGAGGACTCCAAACTAAAGTTGGATGTAGGGATTCTCCTCAGCTCCTGAGAAGATATGGGCCAACATGAGTACTGCTGCTGTTATTTGGCAGCTTCCAAAATTTATAAAATGGCCATACACAGGTATGCACACACATGCATATATGAGCATATGTGTACATGGGTGTATGTTTATACACATCATACCAATAACCTAATAACTTCCATAGGCAACAAAGTTTTAAATCACTTTAAGACTCAGATATTGAGAATATAAACAATCATATTAAAACATTAATTATTACTCATATATAAACATATTGATACTCTTAATATGCCCTTTGAAAAAATATATATCACTGATAAAATAAATATTTTTCCACCTTAATTTTTCTAATTTTTTTTCTGGTAAGATTCTGTTCTCTCTTTAATGGTCAGTTACTTAGCACCAGGCACTGTGCTAAGTACTTCAGTTGGGTTATATGCTTGATCCTTCTGATAACTACATGAAGAAAAAACAGACACCTGTGTCCTTTGCAGATAAGGACACTGAGGTGTAGAGAAATCAATTTGTATGACAGTGCAAAGCTGAAAAGCCAGAACCAGACCTAGGGAAGTCTCATTCTGGAAGCCAGACTTCCAAATCCTAACCTATGCTTGGATTCTCATTGAATATCTTATTCCTTAAAAGTTCCAACAACTTAGCAGTCTGGTATTTAACTCCTCTTCTCCACAAGGCTGAAAAGTAGAAATGAACTGATATTTTCCTACAAAGATGTTTCCCTATCCAGCCTGATAGACACATAAAAATATATACAAATTGCATATTAGTAACTGAGAGATACAAGACAGTTAACTTAAAAATGGCATCCACCAATACAATACTTTCCATCTTTTATAGATTTAATACTTGTGTAGTTGAGGCTTATCATTGGCTGACATCAGGGCTGAGCTCTTGAAGGGAGAATAGAAAGTACTGTGCACCCTCTCCTCCCCCTCCCCAAATCAGAGTTCACGTGTACAAATAAGGTGCAGACAACATTCTGTTTTTCATGGGAAGATAAATCAATTCACCATTAGAAGCTAACTTATCAAAAATAGATGAACAAAGGATGAAAATATTTCTTAGAAATGCCAAAAAAAAAAAAATGAGTTTTGTATTCCCTAAAGGTGGTACCTTTCCTGCATCTGAAGAAAAGGCCATGCCTGCTCCTGACACAGTGATCTTCATTTGCTCTTAGAAATAAACAAGAATTTAGGGAGCCAAATATTAATAGCAGATGCAATTTTGTATGAAGTTAGCAATACTTTTTATGCTTTACTATTTTTTTTTTGTCTTTTCAAATATTTTTTTACAGATTTAATGCCACTGCCTTAATTTAAACCCAGTGAGATAGACATTACTCCTTTTATTTTCAGGGGGCAAATTTTGGAATCATTTTAAAATCAAAGCCTGATTCCTCGAACATCAGGGCTGCTAACTTGGGTATTTGTTTTTCAGTATGACGAGCTTCATACTGAATACTGATTTGAAGTGTGGTTCACCGTGTAGACTTAAATTGTCCTTCCCACAACTTTATCTGAGAAGCCTGACAATGGTGACAATCACAGGACTAGTTTTATTGGGGAAGACTATTCTATCTGCAATTTATTCTGACAGCCTCCACAATTTTTAAGTGCAATTAAATCCTAAGAATTTGCCCAGAAAAAAAAAACAAAAAACTACCACATTTAAAAAAAAGAAAAAATTTTAAGAAGGCAAAAAAAAAAAAAAAGAAAGAAAGAAAGAAAAACAGTTGAATTCAACAACTAATTACTAACTGGTTGCTCTTTTTAAAAAAAGAAAAGACATTTGACTGAGCCTAGAAATCAATTCCATTGTCTAGAGAGGCAACTTTCTGGGTCTGGGAAAGAGGAGGCTTCCAGGAAGTCTAAAGCCACCGGCCTCAGCCTCTGCTGGTAGCCACACCTTCAAAGTGAAGGCTTAACCACGCCCAGAAGAGGTGAAATGACACTGGCAGAAAAGGACGCTCAGAAACTTCTATCACCTGATTCCCCTCAGCAAGGCAGACCAGCTGTCTCCTGTGCAGGTGGGAGCAACACATGCTCACTCCTCCCTCACCAGCCCAGAAATGGAATCCAGAGACAGAGCTCAGACAAGCCTGATAGAGCTTCGTGTCTGACCAAACTCAGCCCGCAGAAGGGGAAGTCCTCCTTTGACATGATCCGGGAAATAAGTTGATAAGCATCATTGATCTCATTGCTTGCCTTTTGTGAAATCCAACTTGTATTTCTAATCTGAAGTAAGGGGTCACTACTGCCTGGGAAAAGGACTTGTGTCCCCAACATTTCTTGGTAGTCTACATTTCAAGTCTTTCTTCAACAAGAAGCCGGCCTGACATTGAAACAGTTAACCAGGTCATGATTCAAAAATCAGAATTTTTTAAATGACACCAAATACACTTAATGTCATGCAACACTTTATATAAAATGTGAACTTAATGTGGTCTGACACCTTCTGCTGGATGCCTTCAGTTGGTGCAATTCTTGCCATCCAGGAACATGGAGGGTAACTCAACAACCACAGACCAGACCCAGACATGTGGTGCCTGTGGCTATTACCACCCTTTCTGCCCCCATCCCAATCTCAGCCCCTAGATCAGTGGTTCTCAACCTTCCTAATGCCTGATGTATTTTCAATATTACAAAGGGTCACAAGCCACAGGTTGAGAACCGCTGCCCTAGAGACACTCAGCCTTTGTCCTGCTGTGTTGCTCCCTCCTCCCGGCACACCCATGCATTGAGTGTTGACACCCCCAAGACTTCCACTGCTGATAACACTCAAATGACCTTACCTGTCTCACCCACTTAGGATCCAAGCTCAAGAGCAGGAGCCATCCTGCATACCTCCCAGCACCTTGAACAGCAGGGCTCCTGGAGGTTTTTGTTCAATGTTCTTTTCCTTCTGAGCTGCTAAAACAACATTCATTTAAAAAAAATTAACCTGGGACACATTGTCTGCTGCTATTGTTGCTGTTAAATGTCTCCCCGCCCCACCCTCCTCCCTCCGCAGACTGTCAGCCCCATGAAATGGTAGAAACTGTGGCTGTCCAATTGTACCTCAATGCCTGGGCCAGTGTGCTGGTCCTGTTAGATCCTAATAAATGTTTACTGAATAAATGAATTAAAGACAATACTGATATAGAGATCCTGAGCAAAAGCCTAAATGGTCTACAAATCAAAGCCTGCAAACATCTGTGTTCACAGAACGTTAGGAAAATTGTCCATCTGGGTCTCTCTTTTGGGAATCTCTATTAAAGTCTGCAGAACTTGAACTTAACCTGCTGCAGTACCGGTTGGTATTAGGGAGATAGGACCATGAAGAAAGAGATCACTTCATCTACTTTTCAAAGCAGGACTGAAGATCTGAGGCTTTGAAATTAAGAGTGGGACCCTAGAGCCCCCAGCCCTCCCTTCTCAAGCTGTTTGTTCCTTTTTCCTGGTGACAGTCTTTCATGCATTGCCTCTGGCCTTGCCTTCCTCTTGCCCATGGCCAACTCACCCTTTAAAACTCATCTCAGGTCTTAACACAATAACCAAGTAAATGAGGCGAAAGCTATGTTGATGGGTTTTATGTAACCATGTCAGATTGTATTAAAAAGAAAAAATCAGCACATTGTACCCCACATAGGCATAAATGTATTCATGATCTATGTGTATTTGACTTAATTTTTTTAAAAAATAAAAATAAAAAATAAGATTCATCTCAAGCACCACCTCTCGTGGCCCCTCCCTGCCTGGCAAGGCATAAATGCATCGGGTGCTCTGCTACTCTGATTGGGTGAAAATGATTTCTTCTTTATCTGTATACCTTCTCCACTGCATCACTGCACCACTGCGCCACTGCACCACTGCTGAGAAGGGGACCATACCGCCTTGCCCCAGTCAGGACCTGGATTTGCCACTGCTCTGGCTGCCTACCCTGTCTTGCAGCCAGCTCCCTTTTCCCCTGCCTGCATCTTCGCCCACTTCTCCTGATTTCAATCATGCAAAATTAAATAGATACTTCGTAGATAAAAAGCTCTGTGCAACACCTTGAAATCTTCGCAGAGGGGAAGGTGCAAGCTTGAAAAATAGTAAGAGGAACTTGAGATGAAAATACTGCTTTGAGGCAGGCACAGGCACTGCCTCATACAAAGGCTGGAGTTTGCCTGCTAGGATTTCAACATTCTGGGGTCAGGCATCTCCCTTCAGTGAACACTTCCGTACACATGCCAAGTTACAAATGTCATGTTTGTGAACGAGAGATGAGGTGGAATACTCACCTTCAGCCATCTTTCCCACTACTTTTGGCAGCTCTGAAATTCACACAGGAATGGCACTTTTTGGAGGGTTTTCTCCCTCAGAGTCCTCCTGAAGGTTGCCTGCCTCCTCCCTCCCAGTTCTTCAAGCACAGAGAATGCTGGCCCTGGACCCTCTTCCCTTTGTATAAGTGGAAGTTGCTGCCTCTGTGAGGCCAATGCCATTGGTTGCACACTTACAGAACCCCAAGGTATTTTCAGGACCCCATAAAAATGTGCATTGCTAAAACAGGACTGTTTTGCTTTCAGCACTAGATGGATTCCAGAACAGTCAGGTGCAAAACTGAATAAGTACCAGCCTAGTGAATCATCTTTCCGCGTGGATTCCATTTTAATTTCAGAAGTGCTTTCATGGAGGTCGAGTACTTGTGTCTAACACAATATAAAATCTAATGAAGAATTATGACATTTCCTGAGAGTGTGCACAGCCTATGTGCACTTCATTTGCTCATATGGGCCCTATAAAGAACTCAATCAAATTTGAACAACACGTGATCCTTTATAATAAAATTAAAATCTCTCTAATAATTAAAATATACAGCATATTCCCATTTAAATTGGATTGCTTGCTATTTATGCCCCCCAAATGTTTCTATCTCTTGAAAGAGCTGTTATTTATTAGAACACAGTGTGGGTCACAATTGGATGGAACAGTGGAAGCTGTGTGATCCAACCTTCTATCCCTCAGGAGCCCCACCCACACATTGTTGGCTCACTTTCGTACCTTAGGTTCTATTTGTTCTGTATAGTTTATTTGGGTCCTGAAGGTCAGAGGCAATTGAAGGCACTTGCAGCTTTTTTAAGCTTAGGAGATATTACTGGCAGGGGGAGCTCTGGGACATGGCCATCAGAGGCTGCCCACCATCCGGCACTGTGTCCAGCCAGCTGGATGCCTCCCGCAGCTGCTTCTTTACCTAGAGTAGAACATGTGGAAATGTTAACATGGTGTGTGTTTTGCATATCAAAGTGCAGCCCTTAGGCCACAACTTTTTATGAATTATCAGAAAATGTAGAAGCATTCTTTAAACAAATAACATTTAAACACCAGAGCTACAACTAAAACTGGGCAATAGAAATAATTCTGAAGACACCTGGAAATAGTTCCCTTCTTTTTCTTTAAAAAAAAAAAAAATGAGAAATCCTGAAATCCAGCATGTCTACAGCCCATTACATTCAAGTCCAACTCTTCATAAAGCTCTGAAAAATAAATGTCATTTCACAAATTTAACACACTACCCCAATGTGAGATATTTAGGGTCTCCATTTTAACTCCACTTAGAGTGAATATGCCTATGTTCACTACACAAATGCCCCAAGCTGAAGAATTCCATAATATACAATCTCTACACTGTATTTCTAAATTGCCCTAGAATCTGAAAGAAAAAATATAAATTCTGAAAAACATCCAGCCTCAAAGGTTTTGCAGATAGGTATTGTTAAGGTCTGCTATAAGCAGGGGACTGGCATCTTTTAAGCAACTAAGCTGGAGCAAATAAGGAGGGTGACACTTAGGATTAAAACTAAAAAGCTGGCCTTGACCCAAAGCTATCTTTAATAGACACTCAAACATACCGCGGCAGCTCACTGATTGCTGGCCCCAATCCAAATATCAATTCTGTGTTGAAGCATAAATCTAAAGTATTTTTATTTGGTTTTGTTTTGTTTTGTTTCTCTTCTCCCCTCCCCCCCCCCCACGAAGGACACTTAGTGAACAAATTTAAAATGTACCCAAACCTACATACTTTCTTAAACTATTGAATTGGAACAAAATCAGAACATCAAAATATTCTCCAAAAATGATGTGAAAGAAATCAGGGTTTCGTTTGGTTTAAGTTACTGGTTGAAAAGACACGATAAAGTCAAAGGATTCATGGCTGGGAAAGGCTTAAACCACCCACCCATTTTTTAAAGCTTTCCCTTGGGGAGAAAGAAAGGAAGCTTTTCACGTTTTTAAAACAGCCTGAAAATCATGCCACAGGAATGTTACCCAGCCTTCCTCCAAATTCGGCTCTCTGTTTTATATACCTGGTTGTTTTCTTTTGATTATTGTATTGTTGCTTGCAAGTATGAACCAAGAATTTGATACACCAGAAGGAAGTGCAGCTTCTCAGTTGAAGATGAAGACCCTTAGGATGGCCCCCCTCAGGGCTGTAAAGTTCACAAAGGAAGCACAATCTACCTTTAAAAGCTAATACTTCTAATTTGGTTATTTGATTAAGTGCTATGAAATGATACCTTGCTCATAGATGAATTAACACATATTCAGTAAAATCTAGATGCCAAATCTTCCTCTTTCAAATTCTTAAGAGAGTTATTTTCATCATTTTCATTTCTTCCCAATCCACAGCAATTGCTAATCTCTTTGTTCCCTGAAGAGTTTTAAAAGTAACTGTGTTCGTGTCATTTTTATCTTGTTACTTTGATCATGCGCTTATTGACAAGAACAGAATTTGTCATCCTCTCCAAAGCGAGTCCTGTCACCAGTTTTTTAGCATAATTCAACATGGGCCATGCTCCCCTGAGGAAGGTATGTTAACTTAGCCAGTCCAGGTACAAAAAGACATCCCTGGAGTGGCACTTTTCCAAAACTATCCATAAAACTGCCCTTGGCATAAGGGCAGCTTCAGAGAAAGGCTCCTAAGCAAGACAGGGAACAGATAACCTGTCAGAGGCATCATTTTCAGGAGGTTTCGCCAAGACATTACAGCACCGTTAGAATTTCTTGCTTGTTTCTCAAGAATCTGCTTCTTTTCTTAGACAAATCAAGAATATTCAAAGCAGACTGAACTGTTTGGATTTCTGAATTTGCTTTTGTTTGTTTTTTCTCTACTTTATATTGCAGTCCAACTGAGTCATATTCATTTTTTAAACAATTTAAGATTCCATTTAAATAGTTTTATATTGTTGAAAAAGTCCAGTGGCAGGTCCTATGAATTCAATGAAGAAGCATGTCTGCTTTGCTTGCACGGGCCTTCCACAAACGGGTGCATTCTGAACTGGTTTTCTCCTTCCTGCTTGCTGAAATGTGATTCTGATTTATAAATCAGCATCCTATTGACTGATGGATGACCTACTTTCCGTGTGCTGGGTGCTGACAGAGCCTCAAGAAGTGTGTAAAATGATACCTGCTCACAAGGAAGCTCCCATTGTTTTCTCCTCAATCAGAAAAATTCCCAAAGTCATGCTACAATATGAGAAATAAGCACAGGGCAATAGGACACAGATGGTGCCACAAGGCCCTCCATGACTACCAAGCAGTGGAGCCAGTTCTGTAAGAGTCAGTGGTGGGCCAGGTCAAGGGGGTCTGAGCCATGAGAAGGCAGAGGCTGAGTAGGACAGGTGGAGAGAAGAGTGGGGAGTTGTTTCAGGTAGGGAAGAAGGTAAGAGGGAAGTCCAGGGGTATGGGGTGTGGGGGAAGCTTGTTAAAGACTCAGAGAAGGAACCTAGTGTGGCCAAGGCAGAGGATTTTGAAGGTAGGGCTGGGAAGTGCCTAAGGTTAGATTTGGAATTGGGAGTGTCAAAGCTTCTGTCCTTTCCCGCCCAGGTTGGGAATAAGATGCAGAATACCAATTGACTGATTAAGGGTACAGTATGGACACAAAATGAGAGGCTGAGGAGCTAACCCTGGTGGCAGCAGGACCAAGAAGAGCCAAGAGAGAAAAGGGGGCAAATTTGAGAAAAATTTCAAAGTAATTGCTGACTAACACAAAGCAGTCTAAAATTATTCAATTTTTGCACACCCATTCTTAATTATTCCCTCATAATGTTAGAAAACAATCCACTTTCCCAGACCCAATGCTCATTTCATTAGCATCTAAATTATAATTCCTTAATTACGAGCCTATCACCTATTCTCCTTTTCAAAAATTAATCCAGAAACTGTCAAATACAAACTTCTATTTAATAAAATGAACATCTGTGATCACACACCAGGAGCAAAATCCTAATTGTTCTAAACCTAACACTTTGCTTTGACAACCAAGCACCTATTTTTTTAAGACTTTATTTTTTTTTAAACACCTGCTTTCTTTACATACTGACTTTTAAAGGAAGAGATTAATTTTCATTGGCAAGAACAGAAGTTATTCTCTAAAATAGCAAAGGGAAAAGCTATGCTCTATAGAGGAGTTGCCTACTACATTAAATAATACACCAGAATATACACCCACATTCACAAATCAAACGTGGACCAATCCCCAGTTTTCCCACATAAGAAGCTGACAGTGTAATAACCTCACTTCTTTGGAATTAGGCTGCTGCTGGAGGCTGCAGTCCTGATTATACCAGTGTGGCCTCCCCACCCCAGTTCAGGATGGCTGTATTTCCATTAGAATTGTCCTTCCTTCACTGGCTTCTCCTCCACCCCCCTTCACCCAAGACCAGTTATTCAGTGAGTTATAATTTGGCACTAAAATTCAATTAAGCCGAAACTTTGGTCATACGTGGTCTTTTTTCCCAGCAAAGCATAATTTCTTTGACCCATTTTCCAAATGTTAGCTGATCGATTTTAAAGCTGAGAGAGGTAAGAGTTTATTTAAAAACCGAGCTCACATTTCTAGAATCTAGCTAGAATTTTTTCAAAATTCAAATAAACAGTCAGGACATGGTGTGTTAGTGTAATAAAGCTCTTCAAGTTTTCATAGCACTCATCAAACGGAGACCTCGGACGGCTTTGCAGACATTAATTAATGTTCACTCCGGTCCTGTAAGCCATTTTACCAATGGAAATTCCGATGAGAAAGGAAGGAATGAGGGGTCCAAGGCCGCACTGTTGTGAGTCAGCTGCGGAACTAGGAATTGAAACCCCGCGGTTCCCAATGAGCCAGCGAAAGTCTGTCGAAGTATTGAGCACCCCTATTGAAGACTGTGGGAGTTTTGGCGGCTTAATGGGATTGCGTTCGGTCCTTCAGGCTTTCCTTTAAAAGATTCCATGGCACCAACCAGACTCCAATAAAAGGACCTCTCTAATTGCTTTCTGACTTTCTATGAAACTTTCTAAGCTATACTGACATCCTCGAATACAAGTATGGAATTAAATAGTAGAAAACGGTGAGACAAAGTGGGTGCGCAGAGAAAAAGAGGTTCTCAGTGAAGCGTGTGTGAGGTGGGGGGTAACTTGGGGGAGGGGAGATGGGGCGGGTGTTAAGTCTGTGCAGGGAAAAGAAAAATATGAGTGTTCCCTTTTGTGTGTGCACAAACAGCCGAGCGCGGGGAGGTCGGGGCCGGGGTCACGCGGCTCCGGGCTGCAGCTGCTGCAGTGGGGCGGGGGTCCTGGGCGGCCACCGGGAGTCGTGGCTGCTTGCGGCATCAGCATTCCGGCGGCGCGGGCGGCCGCTGTCCTCGCACGACCTCTGTCCGTCCAGAGCACGCCCCAGCACCGACCCTCGGGGCGTCGGGAGCGCAGCCAAGGCGGCCAAGCAAGGTAAGCACGGCGCGCGGAGCGCTGCGGCCGATGAGCCCGGGCACAAGGCGACCCCTCGACAGTGCGCACGGGCCAGTTCGCCGCGCCAGGCCGGCAAGCGGTAAAGGCCGGAGTCAGGCCCATTGCCCTGGTCTGGTGTATTTGACTCGCCTTGGGCTCAACGCGGAAGCCTGGAGCCCAGAGAAGCCAGGCCAGAGCAGCGCCTGGCGTAGGCCTGGGCCTGGGCCTCGGTGGGCACAGGGCGCGAGATGGGCCTTACCCGGGGCCCCGGACAATGGAGCCCGACGCAAGGCTGTCTGCCCCTCTCGAGAGCTCAGGGGGGCACAAGTGACCTGGCCAGGCCACCCATGGCGACGGGTTACCCTCCCTGGGAACTACTCCCTAGGCAGTAGCCTTACCAGGTCCTGGCTGGTCGTGGGGGCGGGGGCAGACGCCGCGAGCCCCAGGCCGCCTACGGACCCCGGGCGCGCACGCGCGAGCCTGCAGGCTGGACCACCAGGCCTCTGTGTGGCTTGAGGACTCGGCCGGTGGGCCTCGGGCGCTGCCCGCTCGCCCACCCCGCATTCCCAGGGCGATGGCACGTTGTGTGGTGGAGAAGGCAAAGACATGGCGGCGTCGGCAAGGCCCAGGCGCCGGCAATCAAAGGCCGGGGGTGGCGGCCCGCCACGTTGCCCATGACCAGGCCGAGGGCATGAAAGGATCTCTATCCTCGGGTGACACGGCGGGCGGTTTCCTCCTGCCTCCCCCTCCCGCGTCCCTAATTGGGGCCGGCTGCTAATGTGATTAAAGGCCTGTTAAACGTTTCTCTCGGAGCAGAGGGTGGGAAGAGGCTAAGACCCCTGCCCCCTCCCGGGGTCACGCCAGGCCCGTAGTCCCGCGGTCGGTGGCGGTGCCAGCCCCAGGACGACGGCCTGGCTAGGCGCCTGCCGATTGTACACCCCTAAGCGGGGAGGCCGTGGGCGGGCAGGCGGGCTCCTGAAGCTTTATGTAAGCTGGTGGGCTTCGGGCCCGGCCGGATTTGGGGATTCTTTTCGCACAGTTTCCATTTTCTGGCCTTTGGAACGGCGCCCTTGGCCTTAAGGGCCCTGCCCCTCTGGTGCCAGGCGCCGGCGGGGCCCAGCTGTAGGAGCACGCCTGGGGGTGCCACGCTTTGGGGGTGTCGTGGGCTTGGAGCAGATCGGGTTAGGGTCTTCCCACTAAGGACGGTGACTCAGAACAGAGGTACCCAGGTGGTGTACTGCGATCAGGCGGAGCCCGCGACCCGGAGTCGCCCCCCGGCGACCCCGGCAAGGGCCAGGTTCCCAGGTCCGCGGCGGCGGCGTGGGTGGTCTGGCCCAATCCTGACTGCTCCGCACGGTGGCCGCCCACAGCTTGGGGCCTGGGAGCGAGTGTTGGTTCCTTTCCGACCGTTTCCGAGGTCGTCCGCAGGCTCGTGCCCTGCTCTCTGCGACCCTAGGAACCCCTCTCCAAGCCTGCCTGGCCAGAAAGAGGCCATGCTCCCCGGAGAAGGCCGGGCGGGTGCCTGGGCAGCGGAGTCCCAGCACCGCCGCCTGGTTTCTATCCTGGGTAGTACGTTCGTGGGGGAGGGTCCGAGCACCGAGGAGGAGTGCGCTGGTGACCAGCCGACGTGGGCAGCCCCTAAGGCCGCCCAGAGGGCGCGCTGCGGTGGCCCTAATTGCTTGAGGGTCCCCGGGGAGCTGAAGAGCGTGGTCCTTCACCTCTTAAAAGTGTCAATCTGGAACCAGTTAGGATGGGGGAGGCAGATAATAAAAAAACAAATGGGAGCCAGGCGGAGAAGTGAACTCTGGATGTTCCATCAAGTGGCTCGGGCCGCGCGCTCTGGCGGTGGCTGTTCTGGGACTCGCGGCCCGGCGAGAGCAAGAGAGATGCCCCGGCAGACCCGCGCCCCAGGCCGCACACCCTCTCCGGACCGGGCGGGGCCTCCCCACAGCCTCCGCGCGCTTCGGTTAAGGAAAATGCTAGCAAACTGGGAGGCCGCGCGCGGCCGAGCCGGCCTCCGCCGGGAAAATAGAAGCAGTCAGCGTTCCTGCGCCCCAAGCACGAAGGGCGAAAGGGACCCACACCCTCATGGCTACCCGCGAACGAAGACGCCCAGGAACGAAGCCGCTTCACGCAACCCAGTCTCTTAAAAATTAATGTGAACTAAGCAGGTGTACTTCTGTGGAAATTTTACATATCGATTGTTCACATTTTTCAAATTGTTTCCATTTTTCAAATAGTCTCTGAAATAATCTGCAGAACTTTTTCATATCTAACAAATGTCAGATTGAACAGATCCGAAAATATGAAATGAACATGGCATTTTAAGCAGAGTGAAAGCAGACGGTATTAATATTTTTGTTAAAATGTTTTGTGGATCTTTGATTTTTGTCATGTCCAAAATCTATTATTTTTTGGTATTTAAAATACATATTTTGTACGTTTTTCAACCCTTCAAAAGGAAATAAAAAATTAAAAAGGAAAAACTAGAAACCAAGAAAACCCTAGAGAGAAAATGAATGGTGAAAACAAAAGCCTGTCTCTCTCCATGCCTTCTTTTTATTTCCCCCCTAATAGCCAAGAAAAAAAAAACAGTGAAAATAAAATAATTTCATATTAGACTAACACATAGAAGTAATTAATTTCTTTCCAGATGGGTGGAAGAGACCTGGCTGTTTTAGTGTGTTCAGAAAATGCTAAACTCAAGTTGATTTTCTTTCCTCCTGCTGCTCAGAGAATTGTAGGATAAAGTAAACAGCTCCAGCCTCACAATTTTATTTTATGTGCTTATTGAACACAGATAAAATTATAATCCTTTTCTATTTGAGATAAAAGTTGCACAAGAAAAGTGACCAAATTGTTAACCAGAGGAATATCTGGTTTTTGTTTTGCATAAGACTATAGCATTTAACTAATATGTAACAAGCTGAATGATGTTTGTTTAAGTCACAGCTCCTCTCATGAGTGACCTCAGTGGTTGGGGGGGATCAGTTTTTAAATTAATCGTCTGTTTTTTCTGACATAGCCATAGCATTTCCAATAATGTGTGTTAATAAGTGAGTAATATAGATTAAAGCAAATATTTTGTGTGTTCCTGGTAAATAATTTTCTCAGTTTCATAATTATATATATATAGACTGCTGCTTTTTAGTAATAACCTCTGAACTGAACAGGAAAGGAAAAAAAATACATTTTTGTTGACACTTGAACACCCAGGAGGAGAATTGAGAGGTAGTTAGTTTCACTATATTCGGGGTAAATGCGGCTCCGTATGGAGGGTTTATTGCAATGTCAGGCCCAGGTATTTATTTCTATGTAAGCAGATTCCTAGAGCTGACCCCTTAGAATTATGACATGTGTGATAATGCCATAAAGGACACTAAATAGGTGGGTTTTGCAATGGGAGCTCAAGAGATGCATGGAGTATACAGACAGGACCAGTGTCCAGCCTGCGCAGCTCTGCACCTGCACCTTCGTATCCACGTTTTGGTCCCATCCTGAGGACCCTACTTCATTATGTGATGTTTTTCCTCCTCTAAAAAACTCTCCAGCTCCATTGTCAGAAATCCACTAGTCATTTTCCATAAAAAAAAAAAAAAAAGACCAAAATATGGACCAAATGTGGGATCTGAGTCGTCACTGAGCTTGCCTGTTAACATTGAGAGTCACAGTCCAGAGAGTTAGCCATTAGCCACTGATGGGATGTGTTTGTTCACCTCTGTCAAAGGCCAGGCAATAGGGTATACAGCCTCAGTCCCAATTTTATATTGGTTAGGTTGATGTGTGTGTGAGTGTTTTGTTTTTTTGTTCCTGTTTTGTTGTTCTGTTTTTTCTGGGAAAACAAAGATCCCTTTGGGGGCACCTGAGCTGTTCAGCATAGCACACAGGAAACCCAGGCAGATCAGGAGGAGATATGGCTTCATGTTGGAATGGCAGTTTGCTTTGGGCTTGTTTATTATAAGTGAAGGTATAGTTTTGCCTACAATTGCCCAAAGTGAAGGCCTATTCCCAGGAAGAAGGAATGTGCAGTAAGAAAGAAAAGAAATGAATGCCCAAGAGAGGAGAGAAAGAAGGCTGCCCTGGGGAGGTAAGAAGTCTACACCTGAAGATGCACTTTTTGGGGTGCTCAACCATATCCGGTCTCTGTGGTTGAAGTAGCTCCACTTGGAGAATGTCAAACAGAGACCTGAGACCAGCCCCACACTCTATCCAAAGTTACTTGATTGAAACACAAATCTGATCACCCAAAAGCCTCTGGCAGCTACTGGTTGCTTGCTGCCTGCTGCCCACAGGAGGGAGTTCAGACCCTTCCCCAGTGCCTCTCAGCCCTGAGCTCCCACCACCCTGAAAACCTTTCTCTCCCAGAAATCTCTCCTGTGGGCAACACTGGCTCAGAGGGAGAAAAGGCACCCACTTTGCCCATTCTCCATGGACACATGGGGTTCGGGGCTTCCCAGAGCAGGCCAGCATGGTGGAGCAGCTTCAGGACCTTGCGCTGGGGGCTTAGAAGCACCCTGACCCACAGGTGAGGAATCCTATGGAACTCATATGAAAGAAAAGCATAGCCCTGTGGGGCCTTGGTTCTTCCCATTTAACCCTCTATGCTACAGCCAAACATCAACACCCCAAGTTCTAAGACCCTGCAAAATGGTACCTTGCCCAGCCAGCTGCATTGGTGTGTGGGAAGGGGCACATTTCGGAAATCCTCCAGCATGTCCTGGCTCCTGTCCTGTGCCCAGCACTGGCGTTCTTGTTCAGAGAACAAAGGCCCGGAGGCCCCTGCAGAACCAAGGAAGGCTGAAAGCAGTGGCTTTCAAAGCTTTGACCGTGGCTGGGGTAAGAAATACACTATGCTTCTCAACCCAGTGCAGGCATGAGGACTGTGTATAAAGTAAGTAAGTATTTATGCATATGAAACTCAAACAACCTTGTTTTCATGAAAGAACGCTTAGCTTACTAGGCATCATGATCTCTGATGTTTGTCATCCTGTTTCTTTTTTTCCCCAAATAATGGCTGCCACCCCCAAAATGATCCCATTATCTTAATGGTTTGCAGACTGAGGGTGTGTGAGGTGAGGGAGCTTGGGGTTCAGCCCAGGGGAACCCACAATTCCTGCTTGCTGCCCATCCTGCCTCTCTCCTAGCCATGGCATCAGACCACCCCCAGGAATTCTGGCCACTACTTCCCAACACTGTGACACTGAGAGGTCACCACCCTTCACAGAGCCCAAGCCTCTGCTTCTTCCTCCTAGAATGAGGATGACAGCTCCATGAGATCCTTCACCAGATAAGGGCTTGGCTCCCGAGCTTGCCCAGGCTATGGCAAGCACTTGACAGTTACTGTCACTGTTGTTCTTATCCTTTTCTGCTGCCTGGGACTCTGCCCCAGCCCACCCCCATTAGGTCCCCCAGGAAAGCCCTTGTCCTCCTCCATCTCCATGCCAGCCTTTCCTTTGAGTCTTAGTCCCCCAGTGCAGATTTTGTGGCTCATGGGTCAGTGTAGCCCCAATAAGTCCTGTCTGTCACCCTGATGGAATTCTAAAGCACCTAGCGGTCTACCAAGCATAACTGCATTTCTGGACAATTATCTGTTTGCCAGGTGCCCCAGGCTGACCCTAACAATAGCCTTGTGGGTGCAGGTGCTTTCTTCTCCCCATTTTGCAGATGAAGCATTTGGGGCCCAGAAAGGTATAGCCCTATGACCAGGGGTCGCACAGTTAGTGGCAGAGCTGGGGTTAGGCCAGCTGTCCTGTCTGCTGAACCCCACAGCCCCTGGGTCTGTGGCCCAGAATCGTCCTTCCTGGCCAGGCACAAGGACCCTTCCCCACAGCTTCTCAGGAGGAGATTTCTTCCCTGGCCACCCGCCTGCACCTCCTCCACCACCCTGAGTTCATTTTCCTTTGACTGTTTGTTAATGGCCTCCCTTGGGGGCTGACCACAGTCTTCCTGTGCCACCCACACCCGCTCTCACTGCTTTGGCAATTAGTCACAGATTTAGCCTGGGCAAAGAGTAGACCTGGAATGGCTGCCCCTGCAGTCCCTGTACACACATGCACACGTGTGTACATCCTGCACTGATCTCTCTCTGAGACACACACGCACACAGATGCACACATACATTTAAGCTAACATACATTAAATGTATGTATTTAACTACATACATTTAAGCTAAACTCATTAAATCTGCCCCATGCATTTTAATTGGCACATTATTTTCACACTCCTTAATTATGGTAGCTTGAGCTTCCCCAGCACACAGTGACCTAGTACTCCTATCCCAGGCTGCTTCTAGAGCTGACATGGGATGTCCTCTGAGCCTTACTGGCCCCTGGGGCCTGGGCACTGGTGTTTCCCTAGGATCTGTCCACCTCCATGCATGGGTGCCACAGACTCAAGCTCTGGCCCCCCAGTGAGGGATGGTGTAGGTCTGTGCCTCACCTCTGGCATCTAAGACCTCCCCATCTACTTGCATTGCCTGGGCATTGCTTCTGCTAGTCAGTTCTTCACCTATGTGTGGGAACCAGCATTCTAGAAAACACTCCAAGTTCCACTCACCACCAGCTGGGCCCTGGACACTCAGATCAGTGAAGCCCAGTCCCTACCCTCTGGTATAGTGCACCTGACCTTTCAGGGGAGGAGACAGGGCTAGACACAAGCAGGGCAGGCAAGACAGAGTGCAGAGAGGAGGGGAGGTGTCCTCTGCAAGGTCAGGCTGAGGTAGCAGGAGAAAGTGACTCCGCCCTCTTCATTCTCCTGCAGCCTGTTCTGCTCACCATTGTACTTCCTTCTAGCTTTCTTTCTTTTTTTTTTCCTTCTAGCTTTCTTTCTTTTTTTTTTTTCTTCTAGCTTTCTTTCTTTCTTTTTTTTCCCCCTTCTAGCTTTCTGTTTCCTCTGCCACTGGGAGTGTGGATGCATTCTATTTTCTCCTTCTTCCTACTGAACTCTCACCTTGGTTGCGGCCCTTCAGCTTGTGCCTCCCCAATGCATCTTACTCTAAGGTCTTCCTTCTCCAGTGTCATGGTGGCAGCTTCAGTTTCCTTCATTGTTTTCTTGAGTGTGTATTAATATGTACACTCTTTTGGGACACAAGGCCCAACCCTCCCCCCCTTCCCCAAGCAAGGAAGAATACCTTATGGAGGTGCCCATCTGAAGTTGGGAGCCAGAGGCCTTTTGGCCTATCTGCCCTATCCAGGACTTGCTGAACATCCCAGCCACGTGATCCAGGCACACACATGAACTTCAGTGCAAGTAGGGCATCTAGCCAAGCACCCTCTTCTAGGGAGTCTGGAGGTCCCATAGCAAGTTGACAGGTGCTGAGATGGGTGAAAAGCAGCAAAGGCTGGAGCTCTAGGCTTCTCGACTGGCTGTGTAAGCATTGGCAGGCACCTAGTCCTAACCAGATTCTCCAGTGGCAAACTGGGGACAGGAATCCAATGACACCCACCCTGGAGGGTGGTTGGCACATGAAAATGGGATAATTTACATGCCATTCTGAGCTAAGTATTCACCAAATATCAGTGTCATCAGAAGCAGTTTATGCTGGACACTGTTCTACCTCCTCATACTTCTCTAAAGAGTTCGTCCTTTCCACAGCCAGGGTTGGCTGAGTCTGTACCAAGCAAGGAACCCTTTCAGGCCACATAGGCCTGGATGCCTCAGCCAGACTGAGGCAGTTGGCTTCCCTTGCAAGAATTTGAGCACAGACACAGAGACTGAATCAGACCACACTGGGCCTGGGGACTCAATGTCCTATAAATGAGGAGAGTGGTATTTCTGTGTACTGAGCTGCAAATTTTCAGTGCCTTCCTGGGTCCTCTGTGACCCCAAGGGCCCTTGTTATCCCTGTGTCAGCCCAGACCGGAAGGAAGTGGGAAGCTAAGCACAGCCTGGGATGGGCATGATGGAGTAGCCAGGACCCCAAGTTTCTAAGAAAACCATTGATGAGGACCTCAGCAGCACAAAGGTATAGTCACCAAGCTTAATGCCAAGAAGTCCTCCCACTCCTGGTATCTACATCATCAGCCCAGAGAGTCTTTCCCATTCCCCAACCCAGTGCAGAGTGCACCAGGCACCTGGATAAGTTTCCTAGGGCTCCCATAGCAGATGACTACCAACTGGGTGGTTTAAAACAACAGAAATGTATTGCATTACAGTTCTAGAGACCAGAAGTCTGCAATCAAGTTGCCAATAGGGTCACGCTAGCTCTGAAGGCTCCTAGGGAGGATCTTTCCCTGCCCCTCCCAGCTCCTGGTAGCTCCTCTACAGCTTGTGGACACATCACTCCAGTCTCTGCTAGTGTCTATGCATGGCTGCCTTCCCTCTGTGACTGTCTCTGTGTATGTCCTCTCTTCTTCTTACAAAGACATCAGTCACTAGGGCCCATCCTAATGCAGTATGACCTCCCCAGGACAGCACTGGCATAGGGGCAAGCTGATATCCTAGGAAAAACGGAGAGGCTGCCAAAGAAGCCAGTGGGAAAGATGGAGAGAAGAGAGATGGAGCCCCAGGGGGAATAGCTGCAGCCTGTCTTCCTGTCCCCACGATGTGTGGCCTGAGTTTCCACAGACCAGGTGTCCTTCTGAAGCCCTCTTTTCCTGGTGCTATTTTGCATGGTATAGGGGACATATACTGTCATGTTGTTTGGCCCAGCATCCCAGGTGTTCCTTCCCCATCATGGTCCATACAGTTTGGGTGGAGCCCAAACAACAGAGCTGCTAGACAGGGGTCCAGTGCCTGACCTAGTAACAAGTCCTTCCCTTTAGACGCTGGAATTGGCTTCAGAGCAGACGCAATTCCATATTGAGCCAAACCAGTGTAAAACTGGGAGCTGAGATTGTGAACTTGTAGCATGAACTGAGGATCTGGCAGGTGCCTTGCCATTCTTTTTGTTTGTTTATTGAGACAGAGTCTCTCTATGTCGATCTGGGTAGAGTGCCGTGGTGTCACAACTCACAGAAACCTCAAACCCTTGGGCTTAAGCAATTCTCTTGCCTCAGCCTCCCAGTAGCTGGGACTACAGACACCCACCACAATGCCCGGCTATTTTTTCGTTGCAGTTGGCCCCGGCCAGGTTTGAACCCGCCAACCTCGGTGTATGTGGCTGGTGCCATAACCACTGTGCTATGGTCGCTGAGCCGTGCCTTGCCACTCTTGGGGAGGAAGCCTGTTGCAAGAAGCTGGGCCTGGATAGACAGATAGACTCCATGACATCATTTGAGTGACTGGGTTCAGCTGAATCGTAAACACCTTGATCATAGGAATAGTGCATCAGTGCATTCACCTTTAACCCAACTGAGCTGCATTTCTGTCACTTATCCCCCAAAATGTGAAGATGGATGTAAATGTGAAATGTGGATGTAATGACCACATCCAGACCAACTGTACCTGTGTCTGCTGCCAGCCCCACACGTGGATCACAGCCTGGCCACCTGAGGGAATGAGGGTTTCACATAAAGTGTGTTAGTGTCAAGTCTCTCCCAAAGTCTGTCCCTACTCTAGTGGAATGTTCCCTTCAGAGTTGAGCCACACTCCAGGGCAGAGGATAGAAACCAGGTCCCCATCAAGACTAAGAGGAGATACCAGATGGGGAAGCCAGCCTATGTTCTATACCTGGGCCACCAGGCCTGTCCACCTTTGCTCTGTGGTATCTCAGCCACTCAGTCACTGGGCATTGAGGTCCCAGCCCCTGTGTCCAAGGCCTCCCTTGTGAGGTGGCACCAGGAAGCTGACTTTAGAAACTTGAGCACTGGAGCTTGAGGGTCCCTGTAGAGTCAAGAGACCCCCAAAACTATGTAAGTGGACAGACATCAAAAATAAAGGAATCCCCATAGGGATAAGCCAGCTTCAGGGAAGTAAGGGGCCTGCCCTGGGACAAAGTGCCCCAAGACATTGGGGGTGGGGGACTGCTAGCCGGATTGCACTTTTTTTCTTCAGTTTTTGGCCGGGGCTGGGTTTGAACCCACCACCTCCGGCATATGGGGCCGGCGACCTACTCCTTTGAGCCATAGGCGCTGCCCTAGGTTGCACTTCTTCCCCAGCCTCTCAACACCCTAGTTCCTCTTTGATAAAGTGAGGGTCTTCATCTTGATGGGTCTCCTCTATTATTATTCCTCCAAGGGTCCAAAAATCAAAGTCACTAACTAAGAAAAGGCCTGGGGCTGGACCACGGTGGCTATTAGGACACTTGCCACAGAGTGGGTGGGCAAGCTACTTTCTATGAAGACAGGCCCAGGATACCAGAAGGCTTCTGGCCCTTTCTTCCTCTGACCTGAAGCAGGAGTGGGGCCAGATGTTTGCAGGTAGGTTGTACCTGCCACCATCTGAAGGACTGAGGCTGAGATCTTCTGTAGTTATCCAGGCCATTTCCATTGTTTACAGATGAGGAAACTGAGGCCCATGGGGAGAGGCACTTTTGACAAGTCATAGAGTTAATCAGGGAAAGAGCTGGATGCCTGCCACTCCAAAGCTCCACCGTCTCCCGTGGAAACCCAGGCCCTCGTTAGAGCCTGAAGTGGCCTTTCTGCATCAGGCTGCCGGGATACCTGTGGTCACCAATGGCAACATCACTCTCTTAATAGCAGATGCGAGCTCAAGTGCAGACTGGATTCAGAGATGGAATGACAAATGCGGGGGTCCTGTGGACACTTGGCCTTTCAGGGAGACATTTCTGTTACCAGGTGGTCTTTGAATTCTGTCCTGAACTAAATATAGTACCTGAAGCATTTTTGATCTTGGTAATCATGCAGCCATGGTGCTGAAATAATTGGTTTGCTCTCATCTTTTCCAGCTCACAGTTCAGGGTGGCTGAACAGGTCCTGGGGTGGAGACCCAGAGGCTTGGCTTGGGTGCTGGTGGACACTTAAAGCTAGTTAGAATCCCTCGTTGGCCTCAGTTTCCCCACCTATAAAATGAGGAATCAGACTAGGCATCATTCATAGTTCTCCATCTGCTGAGTTCTGTTTTCATCAGCTCAGGAAATGAGAGCTGATTTCTATAAGCAGGCTCCAAGGTACCACCACAAAAACTAGAAGACACTCTTTTAGCATTCTCATTGCTTCTTCCTAGAAATCCAGTAAATTCGCTTTTGGGGATTGAGTTTTTGAAAATCATATGACTGTGTTTTTCTTGTTAATGTAGAAAAACATAATAAAGGAATAAAGAGCCCATATCCCTATCCTGAGAACCCCTGTTGACATTTTCTAAAAGTAAATCCTACATGCACCTGGAAAGAAAATTCAGCAGACACGGAAAGGCAAGAAATGAAAACCAAAAGGCCCCATCTCAGCCCCAGCCCCTCTTCCAGAGGAGTCTGAGTTATCCCATGTGCAACAAATTCAGTCAGGAATTCAAGTTCGTGTTCCCACCACCACAACCAAACACCACCTGTACTACCAGGGAAACTTTTTACCTCCCAGTGCCTCAGTTTCTTCATCTGCAAAGTGAACAGAATGGAAACACCCACCTTCTGGGGTCTTCTAAGGACTTGCTGAGCTAATTGCATACTGAGACCTACAGGAGTCTTGCCGCACAATAACTGCATTCCCTGTGTTTGATACTGCTATAAAAAGGTACTGTATATTCTTCCAGACGCAAAACCCACCATCTATTTCTTTTTCCTTTTTTAACCCCCAAAAGGATCATATTTAGTGCAGCATCTTGCTTTCTTCACCTTGTTTATTTTAGAGATCCATCTGTCCCAAAGCACACTGACAGACAGACCTCACTTTTTCTTAGGAGCCATCTAGCGTGGACATGGACCTCCAATCCACATGTCTCTCCAAACTTTGCTGTTAATCAGCCACGCTAGTGTTGTACCAGGACACCAGGAAGTTAGATTCCCAAAAGCACCTATTCTGGGCCAAACTGCTTGTGCATTTTTAATTTGAATGGATTTATGCATATATGTCCATCAAGATAGCGAGCATCCATATTTTCCAGTCCGACTACTGTAGCCATTTCTCACTATTTGGTTACTTCATGGGCCTCTGTGGATTTGCCAGCCAGAATTCCAAGACTGGGCCTGTTGTTCCCAGGTGCCTGACAAGGGGACAGCCTTGTGAGGCAGTTCAAGGACTACAAAGGGCAGAGTGGTGCATCACAGGGGCAGAGGTGGGGAGTGGACGATAGGCCTCAGGACAGCTCAAGGGTGCCCTGGGAGCACAAGTTTAGCCTCAGTGCACAGACAGCTCCTAGGGGCCTTGTGAGGCCCCGTCTTGCATCCAGCAACCAGAAGTACCTGCCTTCGGGCCCAAGGCAGGGACAAAAAAAGTTGACTGGGATATAATCAACCAACTTTCTCTAGCACTTTCCTGAACCAACCCTCTGCAGCCCAAGGCTGGCTCAGACGCCTGCCCTGGGGCCCTTTGGGGGCAGCCTACAGAGCTGTGATCTCCTCAGCAGGTTCAGTTCTGACCTCAGAGAGCCGCAGACTTGTGGAAACAGCCGGATGCCATTTCAAGCCAAGCCCAGTGGGGATGTTGGTGGGGCCAACCCAGGTCACCATCCAAGTGACCACAAAACAATGATGCCTGTATGCCACTGCACCATTACTTGCTTAGAGAAAGTTCCAAAAGAGAGACTCCAAACATGTTTCCAGAGTGATAAAGAGGCTGCCTCTGTGATGGTAACGTCGTGTGTCAACTTGGTGGGGCCACGGTGCCCAGACATTTACCAAGCATGATTCTGGGTGTTTCTATGGGGCACCTTTGGATGGAAGTCACACTTGAATCTATTGGCTGAGTAAAGCAGATTATCCTCACCCATAAGGGTGAGCCCCATCCAACCAAAAAGTGCATCCTCCAAGGACGAGGGAATTTCTCTTGCCTCACAGCCTCTAAACTGGAAGATCGGGGTTTTTCCTGTCTCTGGACTTCAATTGAAACATCAGCTGGGTCTTAGTCAAGTCGGGCTGCTGTGGCAAATTGCCCATAGACAATGCAGCTTAAGCAACAGATACTTAATTTCTTACAGCTCAGGAGGATTAGAATTTCAAAAAGGGTCCACTTCCTAGTTTATAGATGGCTGCCTTTTCTTTGTCCTAACATGTAGGAGAGCAGAGAGAGAGTCCTGTCTCTCCTTATAAGACCACTCATCTCATTCAAGAGAGTGCCACCCTCATGGCCTAATTACCCTCAAAACATTCCACCACCTAAATAGCATCACACTGAGGGATAGAGTTTTAACATAGGAATTGGAGGATACAAACAGTCCATAGCAGGATCTTTCAAGGTCTTAAGCCTGCTGATAACTAAATCAGTGGCTCTCCTTGGTCTCTAGGTAGCTGACTACAAATCTTGGGACTTGTCAACCCCATAATCATATGAGCCAATTCCTTTTAATAAATCTCTCTCTCTCTTTCTCTCCCCCTCCATATATAAATGCACACATTTTTAAAAAATGCACACATTTTATTGGTTCTGTCTCCCTAGAACAGGGGTCCTCAAACTACAGCCCACGGGCCACATGTGTTGGTGTGAATTGTATTTGTTCCCATTTTGTTTTTTACTTCAAAATAAGATATGTGCAGTGTGCATAGGAATTTGTTCATAGGTTTTTCTTTTAAACTATAGTCTGGCCCTCCAACAGTCTGAGGGAATTGGCCCCCTGTTTTAAAAGTTTGAGGATGCCTGCTCTAGAGAATCTTGACTAACCAGTCTTTAGAGTGATAAGGGAACTCACAGGAAGGGAATGAATGAAGTTTAACACATTGCTTAAAATATTTACAATGTTCTGATCAACAATTAGTCAGACAATACCCATCCGGCAGTACCTAGGTCTTCCCCAGATGGGCCCTGCCTGCTGTCTCTGCCCTGCCTTCTTGCTCATGACCTCCCTGACCCAGCCTTCCATAGTAAGATCCAATCTTGGGTGGTCTCCTGAGCCAGCACCTCATTGTGCAGCCCCTTTTTGTCTTCTTGTTCACCACCCAACCTAACCCAACACCAGATAATAAGCCTCTGGGTAGCAAAGATTACATCTTCCTATATCTGTGTCTCCAACACTCAAGGTAGAGAATGGCATACGAGAGGATTTGGAAGAAAGGCATGTGGACTAGCTCTGGAGGAAGGCGCCTGCAGACCTAGCATTCGACCCTCAGTTCAACCACAGGAACTTGAATCTTGTTCCTCAGTTTCCTAATCTGCAAAAGGAAATATTAGAATGACAGATATTGAACATCCCTTCCAATTCTATTATTTGTAGGTTTTCTCATGGCCAAGCTAGGAGGGGGAAAGCAGAGAGAGGACCCCACTCCGGTCCCTATGTAGTGGGGGCCTCCTGCCTGCTGGGTGTTGGCTGACAAACCCCATCCCTATCCCAGGGATGGTTCCTGGATTCCATGGTGTCCCAGGGAAAGAGCAGAGATGGGCTGGAGGGCATGAGAGGACACGCTTTCACTGACCATCCAGCTCAGCAAAGCAAGAAACCGTCAAAAAGTAAAAATTCCATTTGTAAACAAGATCGAATTATTTGATTGTGAAACCAGGGTCCATGGAATTTAAAATAATTTAATATGAAACAATATCATTCGAAATGCTGGTCAGCCAAGGACCTGGAGTAGGAGCGGGGCTCCACTGTCCTGTGCCCAGACATGTGGAAGCCCAGCCTCAGGGGATAACAAGTCAGTCGTCAACAAACAGCTGAAAGTCAGCTGCGTGGCAGCCCCAGCTCAGACTCAGAGGCAGCTGGCCTATGCTCCTTATCCACTTGGGATTTACAGTCTAGCTAGGTGGACAGGACTTGGACAATCGAATAGCAATGACAAAGCAGGAGAGGAGTGAGTAGGTGGCCCAAAAGGATGCCCAGATAGAACCAAGAAGAGCGAGCTGTGGGCCAGGGGCTTCATCAGGGGAGGCTCCAGGGAGCTTTGGTAGCACAGTGAGGAACAGGGACGTTGTAAGTCAGGGAAGTGAAGCCTCCAGAGGGGGGAGGGGTATCAGAAGAGGAATATTCAAGACAGAAATGGTGATCATCTTCAAATCCAGTTTTGCCCTGTACTGACCGTGTGACCTTGGACAGTTTCTAAGCCTCACTTTCCTCATCCGCACAATAGGAATAACTCTAGCCCTTACTCCCTAGCTGATGTGTGGATCAGAAATCATTCCTGGGCAGCCCCCAGGAGCTCCAGGTGGAACGTGGTGAAGTTGGTGTCTGTCAGCAGATGCCTGCAGGGAGAGGCAGTGGGCAGGTGTCCTAGAAGCCAGCTGTGGGGTCTGTGCTCAGTTGGTTCAGGATCCCAGCCACAGCACCAGCCTTGACCACTGAATAAGTAGGTGGCCCAGAGAGCAGGGACCAAGGAATCTGGAGGGCACACCCATGGACCTTGCAGCTGGTGCTTCTCGGCAGGATGGCGGAGATTGGGGCCTGGTGGGCCCTGGCACACCGGCACTCACTGCCACATACTCTGCCTCAACATAAACACAAGTGGGAATGTTTCAGGACCATGAGAGCAAGAGAAACAAACCCAGACAAAGAACATGCAAATGCTAACTTTCATGTCGCATTCAGAAACTATGTGTTCATCAAGCAACCTGCAGGTTTGTAACTCAGTGGAGAGATGCAGGGTTGTTATGTTTAGAAAATCAAGGAAGCTTTATAGGGCCACAGTCCGACTGCTGCCTGCCCTCCACTGTCCCGAACACAGCTCCTGCCACAGAACAGCCCTCTGAGGCAGCCTGGGAGCTCCCAGGGCTGCAGCCGCAGGACCGTGTCCCTAAACCTCTCCATGCACAGTGGGCTTTGGGAAATGCCCCAGTTCTCCTGGCTAGTGAGTGGCAGACCCAGAATCCTAGTCAAGGGGCCCCGACTCCCCGATTCTCTCACGAGGACCCCAAACTGAGTTCAACCACCCTGCAAGGATGGGCAGGACTTGCCTGGCCTCAAGGAGAAGCGAGGGAAGAAGAGCCCAGCACGGCCGCCGCTCTGAGGGTGCAACCCGACTACCTGCGGACTTGGAGAGGGCTCCAGATCACCCCTGGCCTCTCAGATGGTGATGCTACAAGTGTTATTTTTATTCCTCCCAAGCTTTGCCAGCTTACACTGTCAAGGCCGGCACTTTGGAGATATTTCCTTCGTTTCGCAATTCCCGCAGTGACTAACACATGTTACATTTTGAAAACTTCTCGGGGTAAAATTTTAAGCCGAATTGTAAATACATAAATTCTCCACGTTAATAGGGTACGTGATTTCTCAGTGGCTATTTTGTCATCTCAAGATTCTGAAAGGCTGCAGAATTCTATAAAACTGGGTAAAGAGCTGCTTGAAACTGCTACTGTGGCCAACAGCCCTTAGCCCCTTCACTAAGTTACAGACCCCATGGCATTCCTGCCCATTTTGGTGTCAGGGCACTTACAAGAGTGATCAGAGCTGGGATCTCAGAGCTCCATAACCACTGGTGAATCCCCTCCACGGGCACCTCCTCTGCACCAGGAGACATCTGGTTACAGGTCACAAAACCAAGGTACACAAGTGTTAAGGGACTTGCCCAAGGTCATATTCTGATAAGGGACTGAGCAGGACTCAGTTGCGGGCCTGTCTGCCACACAGGTAGCCACAAGGTAGCCCTACGCTGCCTTGTGCTGTGTCATCCACAATGCGCCCACCATAGTTGATGGCACAGGGTGGCCCCCACCTGGGACAGTAGACACAGATACTGGACAATCAGAATATCTGAGTATCTGAGCTAAGAAATGAAAGAGGAAAGAGCAGGTGGTAACAGGGCACCCCAGTGTCCCTGTGTGTGCCAGAACTACAGGACCACATTGGCATGGGTATGGGGAGGAGATAGGGAGAACGGTGCAGAAGAGGCCCTGCTGGGAGCCAGCCCAGGGCCGCCCAGCCACTGCCCACTCCTGCCCAGCCAAGCTGGCCCAGAGTGCTGGCCACTGCCTTGCCTGTCTGAGTCAGCCTTCTTTACCCACCAGCGCTTGCATCCAGACCCCCGTTTATTGCTTTGGTGGACAGCACTTACCTGCCTGCAGTCACCCTGCCTTTTGTTCGGCTTTCCCATTCAGCATTGATCTCCGCGCTGGACTGCACACTTCATACTTGCAGTGCCCTATCTGTAGATTGCTGGCCATAGCACCAAAGCACAGCCCAGCTCTGGGCACTGAGTAATTATTTGTCAAATTTATGCACCTCTGAAAGAACGAGGGAGCCACCATCCTCTGCCCCACTGCCATAGGTCATTTGAACAGTTTTGCCACTTAAGAAACCTGACAGGTTGCTCTTGCTCTTTCTGTGACCTCAGACAGGCAGTGCAGGGGTGGGGAGGGAGAAGGCCGGGCAGCTGCTTGATCAGTACAGCTCACCATGGGCCGTGCAGAAGCCAGGAAGTGGCAATGCAACTAGAGATGTTTATGATACAATAAACTCCCTGGCAGATATTGATTTTTCTTCAAAGTTCAGGGCCTATCTGTCCGGGTTCCTCTCCACCCAAGCCCCATCTCTGGAGCTGCCTGAGAAGCCTAGAGATTCAGGCCACCAAGGCTAGAGGCTCCTGGTTGCCAGGTGCCTGCAACCCTGCCCTGGGCAGGACCCCCACCCAACAATCCATTTTAATATTGCAACCCATGGCAGCTGCAGTACACTGAGAATGTCTGAGAAAGTCCATCCAAACACAAGATATTGAGAAGACCTGCTTGAGGCTGTGGAAGGAGGGGAATTAAGGCTGTCTGAGAAGCCTTGTATATACCTCTCCATGGTGCTGGGGAGACTGGAGCTCTGGAGACATAGGGTGAGGGCGAGATGACTTGAGGCTGACCAGGGGATCATCACAGGGCAGTGTGATAAGTACAAAAATAAAAGTATGTCCAGGGCACCAGGAGGGAAGGATCATTCTAAATGGGGGTCAGCAGAGGTTTCGCAAAGAAAGGAAATTTCCATCATCTCTTGTGATTTGAGCTTGGCGTCTCCAGAATGCCTGCTCTATTAGAACCGACTGGGGCCTTAATGGGATTACTCAGCTTTTGGTAATAACAAGTTTGTCTAAGTCATGTAAGGAAGTACTTTAAAGTTATTCTTTCTTCTTTTTTATTATAGTGACGACTTACATGCTGGAAAAGACATTTTCCTTAATTCAATTATCAAGTGAGCTAAATGCATTTGCTGGAGATAATTAAGAATCTTTATAAATATAAAACAATTATCCCATCAAAATACAGTGTTCGATGTTACTACGTGTGCTGGCTTTTCAATCAGAACCCCTCCCCTTTTTCAAAGCAATTCCAAAGCACTATTCACCTGGCTCTGCCAGCCTTCTGTGCACACACAGGCTGCTCCATGGAAGGACTTGCCCTGGCAACATGAACCCCCAGGACCAGGAGCCACCTGTGACCAAAGCTGTCTTCACTCACCTCTCCAATCCTAGCCTTGTCCTAGAGCAGCTATGAAAACCCAGTGTGACACAGATCAGAGGACCCTGGGGAGATGTGACAACTAAATGCAATGTGGTACCCTGGCGTGGATCCTGGAACAGAGAGTGGACATTAATGGGAAAACTGGTGAAACCCAAATAAAGTCTGGAATCGAGTTAACAATGGCCCAATGTCAGTTTCCCAGTGTTGGCCAATGCACCATGGTAATGCAGGACTTTAACAAAGGGGAAACTGGGCAGAGAGTGTGCAGGAACTCTATGTACTATCTTTGTAACTTTTCTATAAAATTATTCCGAAATAAAAAGTTCATAAAAATGAAACAACTGTGGCTGCATGAGCAAAGAAGAAGTCAGAATCTTGCCATTGTTTGAGTATTCCCTGTCATTAGAAATCCACCACGGACCACCCACCCTGCCTACCTCCAGCTGCAGCCAGGTCCCTGTTCCCTGCACAGATGGATTTTGTGAACCACTTGCCTGTGGCTGCTCCTTTGCCTTCAACACCACTTCTCCCCACTCAATTTTAACCACAAAGTGAAGCTGCAGAGCAGACAGGGTGTCAAAGCCAGCACCTGTCGGGTGGCTCCTGGATCTTTAGCCAAGAAAACCACTGGTCCTCCTTGGGGAAGCCCTGCTAGGTGTGGGGTATGACCTCCACATTGCATACAGGGGAACGAGGCTGAGCTGTCAGCACATCATCCAGGGTCACAAACCAGGATTCAAAAGTTGCTCCAAGCTTACCTGCTTCTGCCAGCTTTCCCTGCATGCCCAGACTGCTCCACAGAAGGGCTCATCCCAGCTGCCTGACCCCTGGGACCAGGAGCCACCTGCTGAAGGTAGGCAGGGTAGTCTTCACAAGTCCTCTTGTCTGGTCCACAGACCACCACATCCCAGGGACATAGCTAGAGCTGAGAAACACACACTTAACCTGGGTGGGTGGACCCTGCCTAACGGGCTCACACCTAAATGGGAATGGTTCTGAGCCAGGTGGGCTGGGAGGGAGGTACAGGTGAGAAATAGCACAGGTTGAGCTAGAAAAAGGTGATGCTCCCCAGGGTGCCTCAATTAATAGCACTTGTAATATGATGGAGCTGGCTTTCAGATGTACTGGAACCATCTGTAGCCCTGTGGTTTGTACCCCATCACTGGCATACCTTAGAAGAGGCCTTTCCTTGATCCCCGAGAGCCAGGGCTACATAGATAACTGGCTTTGTGAGAATCTGCCAGCGCAGCACTGTGACTTTCACTGGCCCTTCCCACCGTAGTAATATCCACATAAAAAAATATTTTTAACAAATCTTCACATTCGTTAACAATTTTTTCTGCTTTAGGCAAAGTTGGATAGATGTTCATGGGCCCCTGAAAGTAGTGTATGAAACAGACATTCTTGTGCTGTGTGGACAAGCTGGGTCCCCAGGCCACACTTACCAGCCAAGTGACCTGGGGCAAGTTACTTAACCACCTCATCTTCGATCTCTCATCTGAAAAGCAGGGATAATGATACCCGCTTTGCAGAGCTTTTTACAAGGATTGCTTAAGCTAATGGGTGTAAAAGCCTTAATTCCAGCCTGGCCCTTGGGAGTGGATCAATAAAGAAGAAGAGTTACTCTTGCAAAATACCCTAACCAACCCAGCAGACAACAATATTTCTGTCTTCTAAAATGTTCCCAAGAGAGCCTCTGCTTTAGTCTACAAATAAGACCTCCTGATTTTATTCAGCAATCTTAAATCTATTCAGCTCTCTAATTATCTGAAACTCTAAATAGTGTCTGGGGCCCCTAAACATTACCCTAAGTACTCTGTGGATTTATCACTTATTGGACACACTCTGCTAGGTTTCCTGTTGATATTTGCCTCGGTGGGCCTTTCTGAATCATCTAATCCCTCCTCCAGGCCACCGGCTCAAATTCCCTCATTGTATCAATAATAAGCACAAGGGGGTGGGGGTTATGAAGGAAAGGAGATTTGACTAAAGTCCAGGCTTAACTTAGAATTTCCCTGTTTGCTTTCTCTTTCTCCCTGGTTGAGACCAGACCTGGGGGAGCTAACTCGATAGGCCTTTAGCTGCCAGAGAGCTTAGGTTTTATGCAGGGAGGGTGGGGGCAGGAAAGGCTAGAGATCTGACAAAGACCTCAGCTACTCCTTGTCAGGACTGAACTTTTACCTTGGGTCCTCACTGAGTCTTATTTTGCTAATGAGATCAGACAGGCTTGTAATTTTAGGTAACTGCAATTGCTCAGACTAGAAGAGAGACTCATTCTCTGGCATTCATTCCCACAAATTCTTCCCAGTTTGTTTAGCTCAGGAAATTAGGCAAGAGCAGGTAGAAAAATGGCAGGTCAAATGCAAACCACTGCAAGAAACTGACTCATGCTTTACCAACAGTGTTATTCATCCTCTCATTCCTTTCTCTGGCTATTTATTTATTCATCTATTCAGCAAATACTTACTGAGCCGCTAACATACGTCTCTATCTTTTCACACCCCCAGGCCTTTGCATAGGCTGGCTCCTCTGTCATGCCCTGCCATTGACCAACCTCATATCCTTTCAGACAAAGTCAAAGGTTAACTCTAGGAAGGCTGCCCCAAAGTTTCACAACAGACACAATTCCTCCCTCTCCTGGGGAAGGCCTCCTACATCTCAGCAAAAGGAGCACTGGCTGTAGAGTCAGAAGCCTTGGTTGAAAAGCAAGGTTGACCCTGATGTGTGACTTGGGCAAGTAATTGTGTGTCTTAGGCAAGTGCACTGAAGCTGTCCACTTTCTTTTCTCCTCCATAAAGCATGAATAGTAATACTAATACTTAGCTCCTGAAGATAAATGCCTGGGATGCTACATAAAATACAGTAAATTTTGTCTTCAATGCGCAACTGAGCTTACAAGGAAGTAAAGAAGTTCTCCAGAGGCTGAAAGGAAAGGGAAAGATGAGAGTGATACACTGATCCTAACATGTAGTGACCGCAGGCATCGGGCAGTTCCAGCGGTTTTCAATGGCCATACAGGGACAGAGAGAAGGTCTTGTGCACATGAAGGTGAGATGTCAGAACTGGCAACTTTGCCCAAAACTAGGACCTCAGAGGCTCCAACTTCAGGGAATAGGGCTACCAGAGAAAATCCAAATAGGCAACTACTACCCCAGATTAAATTAGGTCTGGTGGTACAGTAGAGTCATCTCATGTTCACCCACAGTCAATGCTTCTCTTCCTCGAGGCCATAGATGAACACATTTTCTGGCCCCCTGCAATTAGCCTTGGCTTGGGACCAGCTCTGGCCAAAGGGTTGTGAGAGGAAAATGTAAGAAGCCATCCTAGACTAAAGCAATTAACAGCCAGACTCTGGGGTGCCGGCTCTTCACTCTTGGCGTTGTGGAGGCCTAGTGTTAAGATGGAAGTGCTGCGTCAAGGTTGAAGCAAGCTAGATTACTGGGTTGCTCTTTGGGAGATAGTTGCCTAGAGAGTTCTGTTCCCCAGAAAACATTGCGAGAGCCATAAGAGAAAGAATAAGTCTCTGTTGGGTTTAGCCAGTGAATGGGTTCGTTTGTTACTAAAGCAGAACTCAGGCCATTCTGAATAATACAGCTGGTAGAGGGAGATAACAATCAAACTTGTCTGTCTCCTGGGATGTAGGTGGAGAAAAACAGCCATCCCTGACAATCATACCTATGAGCCTTACTCCACAAGACTTTGGGGTAAGACTTTGAATTTATATTACCTTTGTGGCACAAGAACCATGCACTGTATAATTAACTTAAAGATACTTCAGATAAAATGGGTTAAACAGCTAGAAGCAAAATCTTAGAGTCACCAAATAGGCAACTGTAATCCCAAATTAGAACCCCAAGAATTTCAAATAATAGAATTACTGACTAGGGAATTTAAATAAATAATGTCTTAATGTGCAAAGAAATGAAAATGAGAACCAAAACTATGAGCAATTAGCAAAGTACTACTTAAAAAAGACTAAATAAATTTGAAAAAGAACCAAATAGAACTATGAAAATCTTATTAGGGATAATAAAACCTTAATATTTGGTAAAATAGAAGATTTTTCTCCTGAAAAACCTAACTAAAAACCAAATTAGTATAATAAGATGAAAGGGAGAATTGAATCAATTACCCAGAGATACATGGAGAGAAAAGATGTTAGAAAAAAGAAAGAGGTTAAGAGCCAGGGGGCATAGAATTAATAGTCTAACATACATCTAACTGATGATCTAAAAGAAGGCAGTAGCACTAATAGGGCTGGGGTGGATACCTAACGTTATAAGGGCTAAGAATTTTCCAAAATTGACAGTAGAAATGAAGCCTTAGGTTCAGGAAGCACAGTGAGTCTATAGCAGGATGAATATAAATAAATGTATGCTTAGACACATCATGGCAAAACTACAGGATGCCAAAGACAAAAGGAAAGCATAAGCTTTATTATATACTTATAAATTGTATTAATTTGTCAAAGAAATACTTATTAAACACCTACTAGATGCTAGGCACTACTGTAGACACTTGGGACATATCAATCAAAAAACTAGACATAATTTTTATTCATTCTCACAGAGAAGATAGGTAATAGACAATAAACAAAGTAAATAAGTAAATGGTAAAGTGTGTTAGAAAATATTAAGTGCTATGGTAAGAGGAAAAAAAGATTAGAGGTATCTGGGATATGTATGTGGTTGAGAGAGTCTGGAGCTGAGAATGGTATTTAATAAAATGCCAGGAATGTCAACAAGTGAAAGAGACAACCCAAAGAATGGGAGAAAATATTTCAAACTATCCATCTGACAAAAGATTAATAACTAGAGCATTTAAGGAACTCAAACCCAATAGCAAAATAATAATAATAATAATCTGTTTAAAAAGTGGGCAATAGAACTGAGGAAACATTTCTCAAAAGAAGACTACAAATGGCCAAATATATATATTTAAAAAATGCTCATCCTCACCAATCCACAGGAGGATCATCTCACCCTGGTTAAAAATGGCTATTAATAAGAAGACCAAAAAAAAAAAAAAAAAAGACAGATGATGGCAAGGATGCACAGGAAAGGGACCACTCACACACTGTTGGTGGGAATATAAATTAGTATAAGCCATTATGGCAAAAAGTGTGGCATTTTCTCAAAAAACTACATGTATATTCAAAAGAACAGAACTCAGTATACTGAGGAGGTATACTCAGTATACCTGCATTCCTATGTTTACCACAGGACCATTCACAATAGAGAGAACAATAGAGAAAATATGTGATCAACCTAAGTGCCCATCAACAGATGAATGGATAAAGAAAAAGTGTTGTGTGTGTGTGTATAATACCTATACACATATACACACACCCACAGTGAAATATTATTCAACCATAAAAAAGAATGAAATCCTGTCATTCGCAGCAACATGGGTGGAAGTGAAGGTCATTGAGCCAGTCACAGACAAATACCACATGTTTTTATTCATATTTGGAAGCTAAGAGAAAGTGGACCTCATGAAGGTAGAGAGTAGAACAATGATTACCAGAGGTTGGGAAGGGAAGGAGAGAGAAGGGGATGAAGAGAAGGTGGCTAAGGGGTATAAAACTAACAGTTAAGTAGAAGAAATAAGTTCTAGTATTTGACAGTACAGTAGAGAGACCACAGTTAACAAAATTTATTTTATAGTTCAAATTAACTAGAAGAGAAGAATTGGAACAAAGAAAATACAAATTTTGATGTGATGGGGACCCCAGTTACCTGAATTGATCATTATACATCATATGCATGTATCAAAGTATCACATGTGCCCACAGAAATATGTACAACTATTATGTATCAATTTTAAAAATATTTATACCTGAAAAAAAAATTCAAGGGAGACTTCATTGAGAAGACAAAAAATTGAAAGGAAAGAGTTGGTGAGATCTCAATATGAGAGCAGAGCATTTCAGGCAGAGGAACAGCAAGAGAGCCCTGGCCATTTATATGAGGGCTGTCTGGAAAGTATCCAGCCACATTTGCCTCCAGTATTCATTTTACATGGCTGGATACTTTCTGAATGGCCCCTGGATATCTTTGTTTATGACATGTCTGTTCAAATCTCTTATCAAGCATTTTATTTTTATTTATTTATTTATTTTTTATTGAATCATAACTGTGTACATTAGTTCAATCATGGAGTACAGTGTGCGGGCTTCATATACAATCTAAGATAATTTCATCCGCCTATTTGACATAACATTCATGAGATTTTCTCATTTACTGTGTGAGAACATTTGTGTTCTGCATCTAGTAGTTTTCTCCTGACCCTTTTTATCAAGCATTTTAAATGTTGTATGTCTTATTACTTATTATAAGAATTTTAATATCTCCTGGATGTAAGTCTTTAACAAATGTGTGTATTACAAATATTCTCTCCCAGTCTTTCCATTTTCTTAAATGGTTATTTAAAAATGTAGACATTGTTCATCTGGGTGAATTTTTAGCTTTACGATTTTTATCAATTTTTACCTTTATGATTTGTGGGGTTTGTGACCTATTAAGAAAATTTTGACTACCCCAAGGTCATAAACAACATATTCTTTAGAGGTTTTATAGTTTTGGCTTTTATGTTTAAGTCTGTGATTCATTTTAAGTTAATTTTTCTGTATTATGTGAGGTACATTTTTATGGATAAATAACCCGTTATTCCAGTACCATTTGTTTGATATTTGTATATTATTTATAATAACATATAACATATTGTTATATAATATTTATAATATAATATTTACAGTAATATATGTTATTTATAAGTAATATATTATTTGTATATCTATAATACTATATCCTGGGGGTGCCAACAATCTATCTACATTTTAAGAGATGTTATCTATGCATCATGTTTTATCAATATTATCTTTTCCCAATAATGGAGCTTGGCCCCCTTTTTAAAAATTGACTGAATATATACACGTAAGTACATATACAAAGGGTGCCAAAGTATACACATCTTAAGCAAGAAAAACCTGTGTTACAATTATAATATTCAATATATACTAATAACAAAAGACGAATTGACTTCTACAATTACAAGAGGTGCTCAAGTGGTTACCATCAGTGTCCAGACACTTCTGACGGTGGTGAACTACCACTTGAGCAACACTGACCAACGTGTCCACTTGTATTGCTGTGCGTGCCATTTCAATTGCTCAAACTTATCACAAATGTGAGCAACTGTGAGGTATGTTGGAGGTTCTGTTGCATGCTCACACCTCCATTGTCACTGTGCTTCCACAATGTTTTCAAATTTCAAATATTACTTCCAAATGGTCTTGCACTCCTCAAACAACAGCCATGCTTCTGCCATTTTCCTTGACTGTTACATAGTGATGCTACCATTCATTTGATTAACACCTTCTTTGGAGAGAACATCATACTACACCATACTACAGTAATTCAGTTCAACTTGGAAAAGTAATGCATAGATAACGTCTCTTAAAATGTATATAGATTTTTGTCACTCCCAGTATATAGTATTGTAGATATAAAAATAATATATATTACTGTAAATATAATATTACAAGTAATATAATGTTATTATAAATAATATATTATACATCACTACATAATTTATCATTATATCATTTATGTATATATTAATTCATATATATATTTCTATAATAAATATTTCTACTTCCAGGATCTTAATTCTATTCCTCTGATCTATTTCCACACTAGCACGCTACCTTGATTACTATAGTTGTAGAGTAGTTCTTAAAATTGAGTAATATAAATCCTCCCACTTTGCTCCTTTTCAAAATTGCTTTGGCTATTCTATGCCCACACATTTCTATATAAAATTTTAAATCACCTCATCAATTTCTATAAAAAGACAGATGTAATTGTAATTGGGTTTAATTGGGTTCAAATTGAATCACTAAGGACAGAATTGACATATAACAATATTCATTGATTTATGCTATCTTTCATTTCTTTCAGCAATGTTCTGGAGTTTTGTTTTTTTGTTTGGGTGATTTTTTTAGAGACAGTCTCACTCTGTTGCCTAGGTTGGAGTGCAGTGGCACAATCATAGCTCACTGTAGCCTTGAACTCTTAGACTCAAATGGTCCTCCTGCCTCCACCTCCCAAGTAGCTAGAACTACTGATTTTGCTACTTTTTGTGAGACAAGGTCTTGTTATGTTGTCCAGGCTAGTTTCTTGACCATGGCGCTTCTCTTGCCTCAGCCTCCCAAAGTGCTAGGATTATGGTGGGAGCTACCACACATGGCTGTTTTGTAGTTTGTAATGTATGGATCTTGTATATATTTATGAGATTTTTTTTCCTAAGCATTTTATGTTTTATGCTATTGTAAGTGGTATTGTTTATAAAGCTCTTTTAATTTTGAGATAATTTTAAAATATCAGAAGTTACATAAATAATAGAGAATCCTCATATATTCATCTAGTTTGCCCTAATGGTAACATCTTACATAATCATATTTGATAATATAGTTATGAAAACTAATAAATTAGCATTGGTTCAGTACTAACTAAACTACCAACTTTATTTGGATTCTACCAGTTTTTCCGCTGATAATTTTTTTTTCACTTCCAGGATCTGATCCAGGATTCCACATTGTACTTAACTGGCATGTTTCCTTAGTCTCCTACAATCTGTGATAGTTTTTCCGTATTCCCCTTTTTCATGATTTGATGTTTTTGAAGAGTAGTAGTCAGAAATTTTGTAGAATGTCTCTCACATGGGTTTGCTCTAAGGTTTTATCATGACTATTAGGTTATTATTGAGAAGAATGCTACCTCTCAAATAGAGGAGTGATCATATTAGGGATTGTACAATGTTGCTAAGCCTTATTACTAGTAATGAGTCTTAGTAACTTGGTAAAGGTACTGTTTGTCATATTTCACATATGTCTCTGTATAGCTACTATTTTTCTTTTAGTGATTAGTAGCTATTGAGGGGTTGAGGGGAATACTTTGGGACTGTGCAAATGTTCTGCTTCTTAAACTTTTGCCCACCAAGTTTAGCATCTATTGATATAACTTGCCTCCAGCAATTATTGCTGTGATATTTCAATGATAAATTAATTTAATGATAAATTTTCTGTTTCCCCCATTGCTTCTACACTTATTAATAGTTATTATTCCATAAGGAGGTGTTTCTTTTCTCCATTTATTTTTTATTCATTCTATTATTTATTTATATCAGTGCAGACCGCTATTTTATTCTTTGGGTTATAATCTAATACTATCAATTTTTATTTTATTACTCAAATTATTTGGAAAGCTTTAGCCATTGAGAGCTCTTTCAAAATTGTTACTACTTCAGTGTCCTATGATCCTTTGGGGTTTTCGTTATGGGACTTATTTGTAATACAGTGCTGTTTTTTATTTCCAATGTTCCTTGCTGGTAGATAGACATGACATACACGTGAGTTTTGCATGTTTAAAATGGGTTTCTTGGGTGACGCGTACTTTAAAACGTACTTTAAAAGTTCTTAAAAGATGAGAAAAAGTCTTAATAAATATTTTTAAATGCATGTAACAGGATAATGTGAAAAATGTCCTGTAAAACACCAATTTATATTCTACACATGTTTTGTGTATTTTTATATTTAATATACAAAATGTGCAGAAAGATACATATCAAACTTTTCTTATTCAAAGGATAGGTTGGAAGGGTTCATTATTATTAATTTTGTATTTGGAGGAAATAAACACATGTCACATCTATGATTTAAATATATCTAATCAATTTACCTTTTTTTTAATAATATTTATGGACCACCAAAATGCCACAAATATCATTACAAATAATTCTTCAAGGGGGTTTTTACTTTTTATTTATTTTTTTAACTTTTTCTATATTATTTTATTAAATCATAACTTTGTACATTGATGCATTTATGGGGTTCAGTGTACTGCTTTGATATGCAATGTGAAATGCTTACATTGAACTAAGTAACACATCCATCACAATTATACTCTTGAGTTTTGAAATGTACCATTGCATCATTCACATTAGGATAGGTCCCCACAAATACCCTCCCTCTTCCCATATCCCTCCTCCCCTCCTCTCTCTCTCTCCTCCTCCCTTCTACTTTCTGGACTATAGTTATGTTTTGCCATTCATATGAATGCGTAGGTGGTAATATATTGATTTCATAGTAGTATTGAGTACATTGCATACTTTTGTTTCCATTCTTGAGATACTTTACTAAGAAAAATATGTTCCAGCTCCATCCAGGTAAACATAAAAGATGTGACATCTCCATCTTTCTTTATGGCTGCATAGTATTCCATGGTGTACATATACCACAATTTGTTAATCCATTTGTGGGTTGATGGATACTTCGGCTATTTCCATGTCTTGGCAATTATGAATTGGGCTGCAATAAACATTCTGGTGCAAAAGTCTTTGTTGTAAAATAATATTTGATCATCAGGGTATATACCTAGTAGAGAAATTACAGGATCAATTGGTAGGTCTACTTTTAGTTCCTTGAGTGTTCTCCAAACTTCTTTCCAAAAAGGTCGTATTAGCTTGCATTCCCACCAGCAGTGTAGAAGTGTTCTCTTCTCTCCACATCCACACCAACTTCTGTAGTTTTGGGATTTTGTGATGTGGGCTAATCTTACTGGAGTTAGATGATATCTCAAAGTGGTTTTGATTTGCATTTCTCTAATTATTAAGGATGATGAGCATTTTTTCATGTGTTTGTAGGCCATGCGCCTGTCTTCATCAGAGAAGTTTCTGTTCAAATCTGTTGCCCACATAGAAATGGGGTTATTTGTTCTTTTCTTATTGATTAGTTTGAGTTCTCTGTAGATTCTAGTTAACAGACCTTTGTCGGAAGCATAACCTGCAAAAATATTCTCCCATTCTGAAGGTTGTCTGTTCGCTTTACTTACTGTGCTCTTAGCTGTGCAAAAGCTTTTTAGTTTGATCAGATCCGAGTAATGTATTTTTGATGTTGCTTCAATTGCCCTGGGGGTCCTCCTCATAAAATATTCTCCCAGGCTGATTTCTTCAAGTGTTTTCCCTGCACTCTCTTCTAGTATTTTTATAGTTTCATGTCTTAAGTTTAAATCTTTTATCCAGTAAGAATCAATTTTTGTTAATTGAGAAAGGTGGGGGTCCAGTTTCAGTCTTCTACAGCTCTCTAGCCTTGTTAAACAGGGAGTCTTTCCCCCACTGAATATTTTTGATAGGTTTGTCAAAGATCAAATGACGATAAGTAGCTGGGTTCATCTCTTGATTCTTATTCTGTTCCATAAATCTACCTCTCTGTTTTTGTACCAGTACCATGCTGTTTTGATCACTATAGATTTATAGTATAGCCTGAAATTTGGCAATGTGATACCTCTTGATTTGTTATTTCTGAGTAATGTATTTGCTATTTGAGGTTTTTTCTGATTCCATATAAAACGAAGTACTATTTTTCAATTTCTTTAAAGTATGACAATGGTGCTTTAATATGGATTGCATTAAATCTGTAGATTGCTTTGGGTACTATGGACATTTTAGCAATGTTGATTCTTCCCAGCCATGAGCATGGTATGTTTTTCCCTTTGTTAATATCTTCAGCTATTTCTTTTCTCAGAGTTTCGTAGTTTTCTTTATGGAAATCTTTCACGTCCTTTGTTAGGTAAATTCCAAGATATTTCATCTTCTTTGGCAGTATTGTAAAAGGAATAGAGTCCTTGACCATATTTTCAGCTTGAGTATTGTTGGCATATATAAAAGCTACTGACTTAGAAGTATTGATTTTGTATCCTGAGACTCTGCTGTATTCCTTGATCACTTCTAAGAGTTTTGAAGTTGAGTCCCTGGGATTTTCCAGGTATAGGATCATATCATCTGGGTTTTTATTTTTAAAACTTTTATTACATTTATCTGCATATTTTCCTTTAGAGCTCTTAACTCATTTTTGTAGAACCATATTTCTATCTGGTATTGTTTTCTTTACGCTTGAAAAACTTTCTTTAACTTTTCTTGTAGTACAATTCTGATGATGTCTTAAAATTTTTATTTTGCTTTCATTTGTAAAAGATATTTTTTTCTAGGGAATGGGATTCTAGAATGACAGGTTTATTTTTCACTTTTTAAAAATGTTACCCCATTAACTTCTGGCTTGCATTGTTTCCAAAAAGAATACTAGTGTCACTTTTACATTATTGCCCTGTATGTAATGTGTCTCATTTTTCTCTGACTGCTTTTAGGATTTTCTCTTTAATGTTGGTTTTGGAAAATTGATAATGACATTTCTTGATGGGGTTTTCTTTGCATGTATCCTGATTGGTGTTCATTGAAATTCTTAGATTTATAGATTTGTCGTTTTCAAATCTGGAAAACTTTCAATCATTATATATTAAAATACTTTTTGTCCTCTGAGGACTTCAGTTTCACATGCATTAGACGACTTGATATTGCCTCACGGTCACTGAGAATCTGTTTACTTTTTTCTAGTCCTTTTTCTCAGTGTACTTTGTTCTGGGTCATTTATAGAACTATATCTTCAATTTCACTTATCTTTTAAACAATTGTTAAGCTTAGTCAGTGAAATTTACATTTCAGACATAAGTCTGTCTGATCCATTTAATTATTTTTATATCTTCAGTTTCTTCCTTTACTGTTTGTTTTTATTTAAAAACTTGAAAATAATTGTAATAATTGTTTTAACATTGTTGTCGGGTATTTCCATTGTTTCTGTCATTCTTTGGTCTGTATCTGTTGACTGACTTTGCTCCTGGCTATGGGTCACATTTTCTCCCTTTTTAGCACGTAAATTTTAATTGGATGCTGACTGTTGTGAATTTTTTATTGTTGAGTGTCTCGATTTTGCTGTCCTCCTTTAAGGAGGGCTTTTAGGTTGGGCTTTGGTTGGTAGTTTAGTTACTTCTAGTTCAATTGGATACTTTCTAGACTTGTTTTTAAGTATACAAGAGCAGGTCTAGCATAGCCTTTACTCTGGAGATAGTGCAGACTCACCACTAAGGTACAGTTCTTCTTAGGTGTCTACTACACGTCAAGCAATCAGCAACAACTCCCAATTCTGGCTGGTGGGGACTTGGGTAATTTCATCTCCATGTGGGCCGCATGAGAGGTTTAGCCCAGCTCCCCTAAGTCACTCTTGGCTTGACCTGGTAGATTTTTAACACTACTCATGCATTCCTTTTTTATTCAACAAAGATTCAAGGAACCCATTTTCTCCCTATTCTGGGGAGAATTACTATTATTTTTTGCATAGTTTCTTTCTTGTTGTCACTCTGACCATAGCTTTCAGTGACCCCCTTGGAGGGTCTTCCATGCTCTGCTTAGTGCCTACACCCCACCTCCCACACAGCAACCTGAAAACCGGCTCCAGGCAGAAAGCAGGGCAATGAGAGGGCTTCCCACTTGGCTTTTCTTCTCTCTGCAGTTACAGTTGTTTCATCTGTCTTGCCTGATATGAGGAGGAGGGTCTATCCAGTCCCTGTTACTTCATCATGGCTGGGAACAGGCATCTGTTCCATCACAGGTTTTTGAGCAGAGGAGTGACATGATCTGACTAATGACTAAAAAGAATCACTCCGGCTTCTGTATCCAGAACAGTCAACAGGAGTCCAGGGACAGAAGCAAGGAGACCTTGTAGGGTGCTATCCTGGAAATTCAGGAAATAAAGGACTGGATTCTAATATGTTTTGAATGTAGAACTTACAAGAATTCTTGGAATATTGGATGTAAGGAAAAAAGAAAATAATCAAAATGATACAGGTTTGGGGGCCTGAGCAACTAAGTGTATCCAGGGCCAGGCACAGTGGCTTGCACCTGTAATCCTAGCATGCTGGGTGGCCGAAGCAGATGGACTGCTTGAGCTCAGGACTTCGAGACCAGCCTGACCAAAAGTGAGACCCAAGTCTCTAAAACTAGCCAAGCCTTGTGATGGACACCTGTAGTCCCAGCTACTTGGGAGACTGGAGCAAGAGAATCACTTAAGCCCAAGAGTTTGAGGTTGCTGTGAGCTATGACACCATAGCACTCTACTACCCAGGGCAACAAAGTGAGACTCTGTCTATAAATTAAAAAATAAAATAAATAAATAAATAAATCTGATTGCCATCCATTGAGATGCTGTAGTCTGTAGGTGGAGCAAGTCTGCAGCTATTAGAAAGTCATGTGGACACGTGAGTTTAGATGTCTATGAGCCACACACAAGGAAGTGGCAAGCTGGGACTTAGAGATAAAAGTCCTGAGTTCGTGGAGTACTCAAGATTGGAGATACAAATTTGGGGGTAAGAGTAGAGCAGAAAAGAGAAAGAACGAACTACAGAGCCTGGGACACCCCAAAATTTAGAGGCTGGGGAGAGGCAGAGGACTTCAAGAAGACTGAGAAAGATCAGTCAGGGGCTGGAGAGCCAGGAAGACCTTGTGTCCTAAAGGTCAGGTGGGCAGAGTATGCTGTGGAGAAAGGATCAAGCAGATGGGCAATATCTCAGGTCAAGAGTAGGACATGGGACATACAACCATTGGATCTAGCAACATGAGGTCATCGTAGAATGGTGGCAAGAAATGCCTGACTTTGGGAGTGGAGAGAAAGGAAGAAGAACAGGAGAAAGAGAGAGTACTGACAACTCCTTAATGGAGTAGTGCTCTGCAGAGAGGAGTGAAAATGGGAGTGGCAGCTAGTATGGAAAGCAGGACCCAGCTACTATGGGTGCCAACCTGTGTCCCTCAGCCTGACAACATGTCCTGTGGAAACTGCACCTCAGGGCTGAGGCTTTCTTAGCTCACATAGGTGAAAAATGAGCAGTACCCCAGCAGAAGTTCACCATGACCCATGGGAGTCGCCTCTTGGGTAGGCAACTTCCATGGGTCATGGTCAAGGTCTGCTTGGGACACTTCTGAGACCTCCATTTTGCACAGATCCAGAGCTACTCATGGAACTCACCTCCAGGTGTCTCCTGTCTTGGATCTTTTATGAAGCAGAGTCTGTGGTTCACATTCCAGATGCCCACTTCAAGCCTAGGCAAAAGGGGCCACTGTCTCCAAGGTCTTGCCATATTCCTGGGATTGTCCCATACCTGACAACTGGTCTATGTGCAGTAAAAACACCCAGTCCCAGTCCCCTTGTCTTAATTCAGGACACCTTGGCAGGGCCATCCCCACTCCATGGGTCACCAGGCGATCGGCCAAGGCTTTGGTGGCAGGTGTATTGCTATTGATTGAACTCCTCCTTCCCGCTGCTCAATCCTGTTTCTCTCTCTCTCTTTCTCTCTCCCCCCCCTCTCTCTCACACACACACACACACACACACACACACAAACTCACAGTTGAATCCCACCCAAGAATTTCCCTTTCCTGAACCCCCTAAATAAACTACTTCAATTGGAATCCTGTTTTAGAGTCTGCTTTTGGGGAGCCCACATTTAAACCAACGGCTAGTTTGAAGGCTGATGGGAATAACCCTGTTTTGAACAATAATGTAGGAATCACCAAAGGGGTGTCACTGGGCAAGTGAGAGATGACAGGACCCAGTGCACAAGATAAAGACCTTGTCACCAATCTGTACCAGAATGTTTATTGCAGTCCAATTCGTAATTGCTAAGTCATGGAAGAAGCCCAAGTGCCCATCAACCCACGAATGGATTAATAAATTGTGGTACATGTATACCATGGAATACTTTGCAGCCTTAAAGAAAGATGGAGACTTTACCCCTTTCCTGTTTACATGGATGGAGCTGGAACATATTCTTCTTAGCAAAGTATCTCAAGAATGGAAGAAAAAGTATCCAATGTACTCAGCCCTACTATGAAGCTAATCTATAGCTTTCATATGAAGGTTAAAACCCAGTTATAGCACAAGAAATGGGGAGGGGAGCAAGGGAAGGGAGGGAAGGGGGGAGGATGGGTGGAGGGAGGGTGATGGGTGGGATCACACTTACGGTGCATCTTACAAGGGTACAAGTGAAAATTACTAAATGTAGAATATAAATGTCTTCATATAGTGATTAAATGGCCATGAAGGCTATGTTAAGTAGTTCAATGAAAATATTTCAGATTGTATATGAAGTCTGCACATTGTGCCCCATGATTGCACCAATGTACACAATTATGATTTAATAAAAATTAAAAAAAAAAGAAATTAAAAAATAAAATATTTGGAGTCTGAATGTTCTAAATCGCTTTTCTAATCGGAGCTGTCAAAGTCCACCTTTTTCCATGCAAAACCGTCCTTCGTGCTAAGGAGGATTCTCTTGTGCACTTTTCTTTCAACTCACTGACACTCATTCTGCATGTTCTGTTTTGGTGCTTTCGTGGTCTTGCCACAGTCAATCATGACGGCCTCTCGTTGCTGTGAAATTTCTGCTGTCTGTTCTCTGGAATTTCACAATGTCTCCTGACTTCCTTTGCACTGTTAGGCTGTTTCTCAGGGACAAAATAAACAACACAGATTCATCTCCTCGTGAATATCTTTCTTAGGTCCCAAGAAACAGTATTCTTGCCAAAAAAACAAAAATTCTACCAGTTGATGTATACCTCAAATACCCTGACTTGATCATCACACATTCTATGCATGTAACAAAATATCATACGTACCCCATAAATGTGAAAAATGTTATGTATGAATAAGAAAAACATTAAACATGAAACTGTGAGTGCTTCTCCAAGCTGGATACGAGCTTCAAAAATACAAACTTTATTCTCTACCTGGCTGGCAGTAACTGCAAGAGACATCCCTAATTTCAGAGACATTAAAATATAAAAAATATGCATCTTATAATTAATGATACATAGTGTCCTATGTAAACTTCCCAATGGGCCCAGGAAACAGTTACTATTTTTACAGAAGAGAATGCTGAATCTTAATGAGATCAAATCACTTCCCTAAGTCCACACAACCAATGAGACACAACAGATACTCAACTCCAGGTTCCTTTGACTCAATAACCAAAGCACAGTCACTGTCAGCATCATCGCTGTCACAACCATCACTATTGTCACTACTCTCACCCCCATCATCACCATGATTATCAAGGTCATGTGGATCATTGTCATTACTACCAACATTGTCACCATCATCAGCATCATCACTGCTAATATTTTCTGAGCATATACTGTGGGCTAAGCTCTGTGCTAAGGGCTTTGCATGCTGTGCCTCCCAACTACCAAACAGATAGGGTTTATTATTACTGACTCTGTAAATGTTGGTAGTGAGCCTCAGTAGGACTAAGTGACTTGTTCTAAGTTATTCCACTGAATAACAGGGTTGAAGTCAAATCCAGGTCACTAACTATAGAAACCACACAGTACCTGACAATTGAAACTACCAGGGTGTGGAATACAATACACGACATAGTGTAGGGGCTCAGTAAGAGATGCATCTACCTGTGCCCGTCCCAGTGACTGACATCAGAGAGACTCATCAACTGGCGATACCTGTCATCACAGAGTGTGGGAAGGAGACCCAAGGAACAACTCCAGAGGATAAGAGGGAAGTTGATCTTTGCAACAGTTGCCACCTTCACCTGCTCCTGTGCACACAATGCCCAACCCCAGTACAACGCCCCACCTCAGGGGAATGTTAGAGAACCTTACCTGCTTCTGTGTCTCCTTCTACATGGAGGCAGGATACACTGGCCTCTCACCTGCTTCCCCCACATGTAATGATGGTGACTCTGGGAGAAAGAACTGATCAGACTTACTTCATCTCCACCCTTCCCTCCTGAGAGTGAGTCTGTCCAAGAGAGCGCCTGTTTTCTTCTGCCCCTCCATGAGACAAGTCCTTTCTATTATTTCAGATTAATATGGGGCCAAGTGATTAGGTTACATCATTTACATTTCTAAGGTGAAGTTCAAGTTGCAATTGAGCCCTTCACCCAGGGGGTGTGCTGTATACCCTTACATCATACACGTTAGGTGAGAACCCACCAATTCCCTCTTCCCCTCTCCCCTTTCTTCCTCTCCCCTTCCCACTACTTGAATATACCTGTGTTTTTCTCTCATGTGGGCAAGCAGTTGTTTATCTATTAGTTTCATATGAGTATTGAGTACCCTGGATACTTGCTCTTCCATTGCTGTGATACTTTACTAAGAAAAATGTGTTTCAACCCCACCCAGGTAAACACAAAAGATGTAAATTCCCTGTCTTCTTCATGGCTGAATAATATTCCATGGTATACATATACCACAGTCTGTTAATCCATTCACAACTGATGGGCACTTAGGTTGTTTTTATCTCTTGGCAATTATGAATTGAGCTACAATAAATGTTTTAGTGCAAATGCCCTTGTGATAAAATGATTTTTTCTTCTGGTAAATACCTAGTAATGGGATTGCAGGGTGTAAGGTAAGTTTTGCATCTGAGGAGGCCCGTACTAGTCCAGCATTGCCCGTGAGGTGGACTATTTCAGTCCACTAGTTCTCAAGTTCATTTTACATGGCTCTTACACTGAGCCACATCCTCTATCCAAGACTTTAATGGTTTAATAAAACTAGTAGTTTGAGCTCTCATCTGCCTGACTTTTTTCACCCCCTTATTTGTTAACATGCCCAGAGTTTGGTTTACTTTTTTAAAAAAGAAAAGAGAGGAGGAGACAGGAAAGAGAAAAGGAAAGGGATAAAAAAGGAAAAAGTAGCGGGAAAAAAGGAAAACAGAAAATGCAGAATTTTTTTAAATTTCAAATGACCTCCTTGAGAGATGGAGGAAGATAATGTATGAAACAAGAATTTATTCATCAGTAAGCAAAGAAGGGTTCTTCTTAAAAAGTAAAGATAAAGCGTCCGAAATAAAATTCTCTATGGATTGACTTGAAGATAAAGTTCACTCCAGTTCCCTTCTTGGAAAGAAAACAAATAGAGATAAGGATATAAAATATATGGGTAGTGAGGGGAAGTGTGAGAGGACAGATCAAAGCAGAAAATCTAAGCCACATAATAAGAGCAAGAGTTCTAGTTCCAGAAAAACAGAAAATAACAGGTAGAAACACGCACACACACGCATATATTTGTATACATGTGTACATACAAGAGAAAGGGATGAAGTTCTATAGCTTGAAAGAATTTTCTAAGAGGCCGGCATCAGAAACAAAATAGAGCTATATCCAAGCTCATCATCACAGAATTTTATGAATCATAAATAAAGAGCAAATCCTAAAAAGATTTTAGAGTAGAAGAAAAAAAAAAAAAAAGGTAGGAGGCGGTGCCTGTGGCTCAAAGGAGTAGGGCGCCGGCGCCATATGCTGGAGGTGGCGGGTTCAAACCCAGCCCCAGCCTAAAACTGCAAAAAAAAAAAAAAAACAAGGTAGGGTAAGTCACGCTGATGTCAGAATTCTCAGCCTCGGCACTCCGTGCTAGAAAATAACGGAGCAGAGCTCAAGTCCTTGTGCCGCCATCACAAAGATTGCAGTCTTAAGAAACTGTCCCCATTATACATGGTTAACTGAAAAGAACAAGGTGCAGAAAACCTACACGGTGTGCCATAAACTGTGTTAAAAGATAAAAGAAAGAGAAGAGGAAAAAAAGATGAGGGAAATGATTACACAAGCACAGACCCCTCCTGGAAGTATACAGAAGCTGCTAACAGCAACACAGGCACTTACACTATTTGAAATCTTTGTATCATAAGTTTGTGTTGCCCGTTCAAACAGAATGGATTGGAAATGATCATGTACAACCTTGGACTACGCCCATAATAAAACGTTAAGAAAAAAGATACTCTACAAAATTTATGAATATGATCACAGCTATGATCTCTGATTCTAAGATACACATATTTTTTTCATACATGAACATCTCTGAAATTAGGCTGTGTCCTATGATCAACAGGGTGTTATCCATGTTACGATAGATTGTATTGGCAGGGGTGTTTCTTTACTTAGGGTACACAAAAATATTGGAGTATCTTACAATGAATGGCCTTTTGAAGTTTATGACATATGTGTTTATATTATATTATCTCTTGCTGCGTAACAAATTACCCCACAACTGAGTGGCATAAGTTTTTCACAGTGTTTGTGGGTAGGGAATTCAGCCCAGCCTAGTCTCTGCCTCAGAGTTACTTACACACCACAGTCGGGTTGCGACTTTGGGCTGCTATCATCTCAAGTCTTAATGAGGGACAGATCCATTTCCAAACCCACTGGCTTCTGGCAGACGTAGTTCTTCCTGGTTTGTTGGGCTGAGAGCCTCAGCTCCTCACTGGCGTTGGTATTTCTTCGCCACGTGGGCCTCTGCACAGGCAGCTCATAGCATGGCAGCTGTCTTTACGGAAGTAAAAAAGCAAGAGAGCGAGACTAAGGCAAAAGTCATATTTTGTTTTGTTTTGTTTTGTTTTGTTGAGACAGAGTCTCATTCTGTCATCCTGGGTACAGTGCTGTGGCATCATAGCTCACAGCAACCTGAAATTCTTGGGCTCAAGTGGTCCCCTTGCCTCATCCTCCTCAGTAGCTAGAACTACAGGTGCCCATCATAACACTGAGCTAGGTTTTCTATTTTTAGTAGTGACAGGGTCTCAGTCTTGCTCAGGCTGATCTCAGACTCCCGAACTCAAGCAATCCATCTGCCTCAGCCTCCCAGAGTGCTAGGATTACAGGCAGGATGCACTGCACCTGGTCCAAAAGTCACAATTTTTTAATAACCTAATCTCACATGTGATACCCCATCACTTTTGTCATTTTTCCATTCATTAGATATAAGGGATCAGGTTCATTTCACACTTCATTACATAAGGGCAGTTCCAGGAGGGAGAGGTCACCACTGGAAGCCCTTTTAGAAGCCGCCTACCATAACATGCTATGTATAATAACAAAGAAAAGTAAAGGGATCATTTGACAGTAAACTTTATCATATTGTTGGTGCTTTAAACCAAAACTAGCAAGAAAAAAAGCCTATCATTCATCGTCCTTACTTTCAAGCAAATCTACCACATGATTTGTTTGAAACAAATCTACCCCATGTCACCTTGCGGGGAGCGGTTGGTGAGAGAAAAATCCCGAACACTTGGAAGCCTCTGCCCAGGGGTAGGCCACACTTCCCGCACTGTTTTAAAGTCAGAAGGAGCAGTTTTGTCCTCAGATCTGTGTGTGACCTTGGGCAGTCATGGGGAGAACAGGCATGTGACTGCAAGCGACTTCAAAGCATCACAGTTAGAGCCACAAACACCTCCCTGCCAATAACAGCTTCCCCTGAGCCACTCTGCAAGTCCAACACCGGGCTGGGAAGACACTCAGCACTTCCAGATCTCCACACCTTCCAATCTCTTCATTTCCTGCCACATCTATTTTGCCAGTTCCTGACCCTGAATAAAGCCAACCAACCATTTTTTCTATTCCTGCTTCCAGGCTGCCAAACATTACTGGAGGAAATTCTAAAACCCCAAAAACCATGTCAGGTGGTTCTGCAGCTTCACAGCCAGAACTGGGCATTCCCCTGACTCAGGCCCAGGGAATTACCTTTCTCATTCCCCCTGCAGCAGTAAGAAAACAATTGCATGTGTGTGTATATTCATAAGTAGATAGATTCTATAAAATAAATAGATATATAGTATATATTGCATACCTTCCTTCCTGTCAGTATACAATAGAACCTCTACATTGAACCCCTTCCCTATATTGACCTCCTTTTTATGTCGTTGACCTAATTCTCATAGACTAGACATGCACCACGTGTACATGTCAATACAGCAAACCTAGCTCCTGATGCTGACCGCCTCCATGTGTTTTCTATGCAGTCTCTTGGGCAAGATTCTACTGTTCATTGTTTGTAATATAGGTAGTACATATTGTATACACATATTGTATACTATATGTCTAATAGTATACAAAGTCAGACAAGTTCAAGGACTTATCCTAGAAAAAATGCTACCTACCTCATTGCTGAAGACCACTCCAGGCACCTTCAAAGGACTCCCCTTGGGAAGCTACACACTGATGCCAGTGCCTCGTCCACCCTTTAAAGAACTGAGTACTTGTTTGACCTTGTGTATTGTTTGTAATATACATAGGTGTGTATATGTAGTACATATGAAATAGATAGATAGGGATATGTATACATAGAGATATAAAATCAGATCATGGTAAGAAACATGATACATGTTCTAGAAACACGATACATCACTCAAGCTCATCACATTCCTTCATGAGCAAGTCTTTCTCACAAACACCCTGTTGAGAAGGCTCCTACAGACACCCTCTTCTCTGGACTATTCTTTCTCATTGTTACTGGCTCACTTTGAAAAAGCAAGAGTAACTCCATTTTGTAGATATTAGCCAGCGCTTCGGTCTAACAAGGCCAAGCAGGGTGCTCACCCCGCCCACAAGACAGCAGCCCAAACCGAAAAACAACTGTCTGATACAAGCCCAACTAATAGGCATAAAAAGTATCTCAAGTAGCCAATCATGCTTGCCACAGCCTGGAAATTCCCCACCCCACTAGTAACCACAATAAAACCCCCAGCAACCCAGGGGTTGGGGTCCCCAGCACACTCCCACTGCGACAGGTAAAGTGAGGGCCCAGGCTCAAGCTTGAATAAAGACTCTTTTGCTTTTGCATCGAGTTTGTCTCCCTGGTGGTCTTTGGGGATTACGTGATCTGGGCACAACAACTTCAAACAATCTTTCAAGCCACATGCCTTCCTTGACCCCCTAACCTCCTGACCCCAAAATATTGAGGTGTCGTGAATCATAAGAAAAGCTCTGAGTTGTTTTAAAATGTTAAGGGAAACTCAATGAAAGTTGACCTCTGTTGGACATGGTGAGAATTCCTGGTCAGAGGTATTTAACAGTTTCAACACTAGGTCACTACATTCCTTCAGATGATGTCATATTTTGGCAAAGTTAGGCTTAGGGTGGTTGATGTGAATTTAAAAAAGAAAAGAAAAGCAAGTACCACATGAAAATCGACGTGGAAAGGCAAATGAGGTGGCAGTATCCACTCTGATGCCAAGTTCAAGAAGCTGCACAGCGGGCTCACACATGTCATTTGCAGGTAACCATGGTTTTTTAAGAATAAAATAATGTTTATAATATTTGATGCACACATAAAAAATACCACAGTATATTTTTTTAAAAAACAGCCAGTAAGTTGTCAGGACGTGGGTGCTTATTAAGTTTTTTTGGACATGGCTAATAAGCAGAAATCTTGGGTATTTCTTTTGTTGTGAAAGAATTCCTATAATACTGATGCCTCTGTGAACCCACCACGATCGGGAATCTCTGCCCTATTCTCTTACCTCCATATGATCTGCCCTTGTCCTGTTCTTTACCTTTCCTTACCTAACAGTCATTGTATTTTGTTGCAATTACTTAAGTAAAAAAGTATTTGGAGCTGCTGGTATAGACAATACACACACACACACACACAGACCCTCTGTATGCATGGGAGCTTCCTCCATTTAAAACTGGTGTTTGAAAGACGGAATTTTGGGAATAGACCCAAAGAAATAATGAGGGTTCCTTGAAAAGAAAGAAAACGAGGTCTGTTCCCCACCCAGCCCAGTAGGCCCTTTAGCGCTCCGTACTGAGTGAAGGCTTTAAAGAGAAACCACGGGCGCTGCTGCAAAAACCTGGGCACGAAAAGGGAAACGTCACAAATGCAGGAGGCAAGGTGTAGCCCAAATACAGACAAAGCCCTATCCAGAGTCACTCCCTTACATGTGACCTTGGAGGTCTCATGAGCACAGGATTTTCCAGCAGTAGAAAAGAACAGACAGGGCAAGGGCAAGCTGGAGTCCGAGCCTGAGCAGAGCTGGTGCAGTGTGGTGACTGCAGGGGATAGACCGGTTTCGGGGCCCATTCATTTAGAGATTCCCCTGAACATCTGGGAGATAGTTTGGGTGAAGGTTGTGGCCTTGTCACACACAGATGGTAACAGTCTGGATCATTGCCAGCTGTACGAGGACAAGGACCAGGTTAGCCAGCTTTACCACCGTTTCCAGTCCCTGGGACGGGGCTCGCCACACAGTAAATGCTCATCTGTTTTTGTCTGTGTGGGTTTCTTTGTTTATTTCTAACTCCCTGCTGGAAAAGCACACATACTTCTAACCTATCAAACTCTGCATTCCCCAAAACAAACTCACTGATTTCTCCTTTGTCTTAGAAGGTCCTTTAACCCCACTGCGTCTTTCGCTACCCCAGAGTCCAGGCTTCATGGTTTACATCACCAACATTTCTCTTTAATATTGCCTTTTTCAGGTCTTTGTGTCTTCTTACCTTGACCTTCTCCATTCTAATCCATCCTATGAGCTACTGACTGAAACCCAGTTGTTCACTCCCCTGCTTAACAACTTTCCATATTACCTGTCTAACAAGGACAAAAATCCCACCTGTAAAGCTCGTGAAGGCCTCCGCCTTCTGGTCCCTTACAACTTTGATTCTTTCATTGTCTTCACCTTATACTGAACACCACCTACCCTGATTATTGCATTTCTCTATTCCTGTTCATATGTCCAACCATTTCTTCTCATTTTTGCTAGCTTATATGTCGCTCGAATTCTCGGGCAACTCTATCTTTGTGCCCCTGTGCCTGACATAGCACCTTATTCTGGGAGGGGTCTGCATCTCCACTCCATGGGAAGAGCATCAGCCTTGCACTGCTGGACTCTCTCTGCCTTTCTCAATGACTCCGCTCCAGGGGAGGAGGATGTGATGTATCTGATTCAGGAGTTTGGCAGAAGGATCTGAGTTTGCTCAACTCAGCAGCCCCCATTCTCTCTTTCAAGAACCATTCGCCCATAGGAAACCAGAGTATTCTCACTTGTTCTTGGCCATCAAAAAGCTTTTTGGGACAGGAATATTCCTGCAAGGGAGGCCTCCAGTTCGGTGGAGGGACATGAGTTAGAGCCCAAGCCATAACAAGTCTATTTGCCAGATCTAAGTAAGCCATGCTCTGTAATAGACTCCTTTATGAGTGACAAAGGTGAAATTATCTCCATCTGTTTGATTCTTATGTCTGTTTTTTCAACTCTTTCCAGTGGAGGCAGGGTAGGGGGATGTTTTTTAGGATATCTCAAAACCTAACATCACATACATATATTATGCATACTCCGTATGAGTCTCAATTTAATTGACTTGAATTCTATCCCAGAGACTTATTTTCCATTTGCTCATCCTGGGTAAGATTGAGCAAACAAAGCCTTACTTTATAAATAGTATAACAGTAACATGGCATCTTTCAACTCAGGAAATTGAAACATTCGAAGTTTGAGAAACATTATTTATTTCACAAACAGCAGGAGGTTGGGAAAAGCCAAAAATGGATTTTCCATGTCAAATTCCTCTCGGTCTATAAACCCTTTGCTTGTCAAGGAAATGTGTAGGCTTCTGGCCTCTCTTCTCTTTGGTCATTAGATTGCATTTCTCAGGAGCTGCGTTTTTGTTTGGAGGGGTTTCTTGTTGTTGTTGTTGTTTCTTTGCTTCTATTCTAAACTTATAAAGTGTTCCCTCTCCTTGACAGCCCGGGTCCTCTCCTCTCACTCTAATCCCTGACTTCTAACCTGCTCCTTCCCTCTACCTCCACTGTTGACTTTGATTTCTGGGTAAATTCCAAAGATGGCCAGACCTCCTGCTTCTCTAAGAGCATTTCAGGCTTTTGTATTTCTTTTGTTACCATTTCAAAACACCTGCCAATTTGCCTTTCTTAGCCTTCCCTCTGGCCTTGGATTATATGCCTCTCTCCCTCTAAAAAGTGCAAAGAGCAAACCTTTCCCTTATATCCTTCATAGCACCCAGGAGACCTGGTTTTCTCCATTCCTCTTCCTTGCTTTCTATCTCTTTTTCTCCGCTGATTCCTTCAAGCACAGCCTTCAAGCACAGCCAGATCTCCCCGCTGGAAAAAACCCCTCTCACTTCTCACTTCATCTGTGGCTCGCCTCTGGCTGTCTTCCCCTTTCACCACCTTCTCTTCTCTATCAAAACTCTTAAAACATCACTCCTCACGCTCTACCTGTGTCTCCGCATTACTGGATCGCTCTGCAGTTCACGGCCATGTGCTTTCCACCCAGCCACTCAACTGAAAGAATTCCTCTTGGAGTTCATCAGTCATTTCTTCACTGTCACACTCGTCAGCCTGTATTCACCCCTCATTCTTCTCCGCTTCTTTGCCACGTGAAACACTGATCACTTTCTGATCTTAGCTTGATGTTCTCCTTGCTCTCCAAACTGTGTTTCAGTCCTGGGTCTTGATGAACTCTGTGGCAGGCACTTCTCCCCCTCTAGCCTATTAACAGAACAAAGACTCGGCCCTAATCGTGGCAAACTCCGTCCACTTTGACTGTGATTGTCTTGTGTGAAAAATCCTTCCAATGTACATGCTCTGATCCATGGCAAGGGAAAGACTTTCCAAAGTTTCTGAGAAATATTTCACTCCCAGACATACATATGAGAAAAACATTTCTTCCTGCCCCACTCATTCTTCTTCTAATATTGTCACATAAGAACATGAAGCATTGAGCTGTGCCATCATCCTGCCACCATGAGAGACGGTCAAAGAGAAGCAAAGAAATCAATGCAGTGTTCTGGCATCAGGGAGCAGCCCCGCCAGTGCTGTAACCACACACATGCTTGAATGACATCAGGTATAAATGTACGTAAGCAACTTCTGGCTATGTCTCCATGATTTACAACCAAATGCCTAGAAGCATTCTTCTAAAACTATCTACTTCATCTGTTTTCATAGAATACACCATGATGTCTGTGCTGACCTCATGAAAATTCTTATTTCAAAATTTCCCCACCTCCGACTCTCCAAGGCACTAAACATCTCCGCCAGGATTTCCCACCACCACCTTAATGCAACATGTTCAAATTTAAACTCATCCGTTTTCCCCGACATAGATAAGCCTTTGGTCATTTTCATAAGGATGAAGAATCTCTTTCAGCTTTGTTAGAAGAATGTGAGTTCCAAGAGCTCCAGAGGAAACACAGGGAAAACAGGACAGGGTTTAAGATTTATGTTCTTACTGCAGCTTACCTCTGCCTGGGTGTGCCCGGCATTCCACAATGGCATACAGGCATAAAGCAACACAGATGAGACACAGGGTGCACAGAAAGATGCAGCCAAAGATAAAGCCAAAGTGAGAACAGACACCAGAACATGAACGATGCCTTCCTGAAGGGTTTGGCCTTCTTGGTGCAGACGGTCTGAGGTTCTCAGCTATGTAACAACATGACTAGATTTACATTTTGCAAAAATATCTTCGAGAACAGTAGGAAAAATGGGTCTAGATCTGAAGGTACAATGCTGAGATTCGCAAAGCAAAATGAAAATCATCTAATCATAAAATAATGAAGTCCTAAACAAGACTCTCGAAGTGGTCATGGGAGTTGGGTGGAAGGACATATTTGAAAAATAATTAGGAGATGATTCACAAGACCGGGAGACAGATTGTATGTGGAAAATGAGGGAAGGGGGAACAGAAGGACTCTCTTTCTTTTATAGTAGTGCCAAAGAAGATGAAATACCTGGGAATATATCTAACAGAGGACATGAAAGATCTCTATAAAGAGAACTATGAAATCCCGAGAAAAGAAATAGCAGAAGATGTAACAAATGGAAGAACATACCATGCTCGTGGTTAGGAAGAATCAGATTGCATGTCTTTTGGACAAACTCAAATGAAAGTTTGGGTTGATTGTGTAGTTCATGGCATAATTGTATAAGAGGAAAGATTATAATTATTGTGGTTCAATCTAATGACGTTCACATTAGCACATGTTCCAACTGAGTTACTATGAGACATCTACATGGAACTGTGTCGTAGCCAGGGAAATACATGTTTCCAAAACTCCAAAGAAAGATCTGGAAACAGGTTTGGGAGTGTGAAAAGCCCTGTGCATGCTTAATATTCATTCTAATCCTCTTCTTGCTTTCCTTACCTGCAGAAGCTAGGATATTAAAAAGGAAAACAAAATCTTCTAGCTTCCCAGTAACTAGATGTAGCCATGGGACTACGTCCCGGACAATAAGGTAAATAAGACTGTTGTGTGGGACTTCTAGGAAGACTTTGTAAACTCGTATGGGAGTAGACTTCGTTTGCTCTTCCTTCTCTTTCCACTTTTCTTCTGCTAAGGTCAAGGATATGATAGCCAGAACTCCAATAGCAATTGTAGCCATGATGTGACCTTGAAGACGAAAGCAATGCAATGGAATGGTACAGCAGAAAGACAGAAGGATGCTAGGTTCCTTATTACTATGGAGCCCCCACACAAGCCCCAGACTGAGCACTTCCAAGTGTGTCTTACATTCAAACCATTATTTAGGGCTTATGTTTTATGTCCCCCAAATATAATTCTAACTGATACATCAAATCATTATCAATGTATGGGTAATCCCTTGGCATTAGAGCCATGGAAGTGGAAGAAGTCTTCCAGAAAGAGTCTGCAGACAGAGGAGAAAGAAATAAACAGATATCTCAAAGAAAACCTCAACACAAGAGCCCACAGAAGACAAATCAGCCAATGAGATTTAGAAGGAAGAGACAAAGTTAAAAAAGGTCTGTCAAAACTATAGATGGACCACTGAGATTCCTAGCTTCAGGGAATGTGATTCAAGAAAGGACCTGTTGCCTAGCTGTGAGGAGTGTAATTAGTGGACAGCCTCTAGCTATTAGCTCCATTATGGTCAATTTCAGTTTTTGAAGTCATACCCTTCTTGGGCAAGTCCCTGAACAATAACTGAGTAAACATAGTGGTATCCAAGATTACTTATTCTTAGGGCATCCTTGCCAATGATTTAAACAAGGCATGGTACAAAATTTCCACCCAGCACAGGACTCCTCTAACTTGAAGAACTCTTTGCTTCAGAACTCCCCACTGTGCTAACAGAGTTTATCACATCTCTGCATCACAGTTGGATAGCTCCCTCTGCCCAATTAATCTTTTACACTTCTAACTCTGTTGACCCAGAGGGTATTAACAGGCTATACAAGTTAACTGTTTTAATTGATTTGATTAAATAAATATTAAATTATTTAATTTCAAAGGGAAGAAGTCGGAGGTTATTGATTTTCTCAACTAACTAAAACTACTAAATACAGGCGTTCTTACCCAAAGCAGTTCACTTTCCAATTAATATTCTTAGTCCTGGGTGGCATCTGTGGCTCAAAGGAGTAAGGCGCTGGCCCCATATGCTGGAGGTGGTGGGTTCAAACCCAGCCCCAGCCAAAAACCACAAAAATATATATATATATATTCTCAGTCCTGTCTGGATTTTTTATTTTTAATCTCTGTTAACCTAGGACAAAATCATATTCCATTAGCATTCCCTCAAAAAAATCCATTTCTATTGTCTTACTTTCCTTTATTTTTATCTTACAATCAATTAGTAAATATATATATTTATAATCATAAATATAAATTGATAAAGGTAAAGGAATTCATTCAAGCCCCTTTGTGTGTATCACTGCTAATCTCCAGATTTCACTGTACTATGGTATAAACCACAATCATTTGACACATAACTCCACTTGGTAAGAACTCCATATAATAAGATGAATTTATAAGGCAGATATTAAACATAGTCCCAGAACATAATGGCCAGAGTATCACCAATAGAACTCATTGAAAAGATTCTTGTTTCTGAGAATCCAACAATTTATTTCACAAAGACAGAGTTCATTTTCTGCTTCTTTCTTTTATGTCAGTCATTTGACGTAAATTAATTTCCAAAAAAAAGCACAGATACCTGCAAATATGTTGGTATTTCCTTCTTATAAGAAAAACAACACATCAAATAAAAATCTGCTGTGTCAGAGAGCCACTGTTATCAGTGTACTATTGCAACTCTCTGATGTTCTCTTTCAGGGGGTTAACAAACTACCATCCATAGACTAAATCTGGCCTGCCACCTATTTTCATAAATAAAGTTTTATTGGTACACATTCACGCCCCTTAGTTTACATGCCGCTTATGTACAATGGCAGAATTGAGTCATTGCAACAGAAATTATCTGTCCTACAAAGCCTAAGCTCTGATATTTCAGGAATGTATTCATTCATTTCACTGACATTTTGACATGTTAACATCTCTGTTAAGAAGCATCAATCTGAAATCAGACAACGTTTTTTAACCATAGTAATGTATGCTCTCCTTTTTCTTTTATTAATAGGTGGTTATTATTTTTAATTAATCTAATTTTTTTAAGAATGATCTTCTACCCAGGTCACTTTTTTTTTCCAGACAACATTAGAATCTTGAATCCAACACTTTATATTCAGCCATGTTTCAAGATAGATTTAAGCTTCAAGCTTTAGAAGAAAAAAAAGAATTGTCCCCAAAAGAAACTAGAAATAAAATACCTAACTGCTTTAAGAGATATTAAAAAAAAAGGATGCCCTAATTCCCATGCCTTCCTTTCTTTTCTTTTGAAAAGATTGACTCTCTAAATAAAAGAAAGAAGATGACAGCCTTTTATAATGCCTTTCATCCTCAGATCTTTTGACGTCAAAGACCTTCCTGTTTTAATGGAGCAACATCTTCTAAGAATTCATCAATGAATCATACCATGAGGAGGAAAGGGGAGGGGAGGTCTGTAATGCAGAGAGATTCCAAACTTGGTCTGCGGTCCTTGATGGTGAGTGTTGCACAGACCACAAGTTGGCGCAATTCAAAGACATCCCAAAGACTAAAGGTGGATTTCTGGATACCAGCTTGCCTGTGTCAGCTTTCAGCTGGGAGTTCTGTAAGTTTGCCATACAGTGTAAATGAATTTAGGTCTCTATGTGATGATTTTCCCCTCCTCTTGTGCTACTTTATGTTCTTCTACTGTTTGTTTCCTCTTCCAAGTGCATACCACTACTTAGGGTTTTGTGAACCATGGGTTCTGCCATATCTTCAAGATGATGAAATCAGCATTTCTTAGTGGCAATCTCTCAGTTGTCCCATGCCAAATGCATTTTACTTTCCTTTTAATTCAACAGTGTATAAAGATACTCACATAAAAATCATAAACATGGTGGTAAGCAAAAACAAGCAAAAAAACACATAAATAAATTTAGGTCATTTATAAATTCTACCACCCAAAGAAACCATGGTAAAATATTGCTATGTACTGTATTTATTTACACATGCAGTGGGCTGAATGATTGAATGGTGTTCACTCCTCACCCTACCTTCCCCAAAAATATGTCTATCCAGAACATATAAATATAACCTTATTTGGAGAAAGGGTCTTTATAAAGACAAACATGTTGATATTAAGGTTCTCAGAATGAGAGGTCTAGATTACCCAGTAGGCTCTCAATCCAATAACTAGTATTCTTACATAAAAGAAAAATGCGCAAAGGATAAGGCCATATTAAGATGAAAGCAGAGATTAGAGTGATGCTATCATCAGCCAAGGAATGTCTAGAGCCTCCTCATCTGGAACAGGCAAAGAAGCATTTTTCCTAAAGCCTTTAGAGGAAGAATGCCCCTTGATTTCCAACCACTGGTATCCTGAGTTGTGAAAGAACAGAATTCTGTCATTTGTGGCAAGTTAATAACAATTTGCTACTGAAGTCCTAAGAAACTAATACATTTGTTCAATAAATATTATTGAACAACTGTGAGCCAGACATTATATCAAGAAACCGGTGATGAGACACCAAATTTTCAAGGTTTTTTTCTATGTATAAGCATGTTTTTAATGGGTCATATGTAATATTTTTATGAACACACTTTTTCCATCTAATGATATAAACACCTTTTCATAATAAGCAAAAATATGGCCTCACCTTATAGATGAACCACTATTTTGCTAAAGCAGTTTCCATTTTTGAACATTGAGCTTATTTCAAATTTTTTCCATGTTGCAAGTCATTATTTACCTAAATATGTTTGTACGCTTTTAATAATTTCTATAAATTTTTACAAATAAAATTTGAAAGTCAAAAGATGTGCCAGTTATCAACTTATTATCTCTTAGTTCCGAACCCACCTTTCTTTCTCCTGCTTTGTCAAACTGGAGCTGGGCCCTGTAAACATTTCTCCTTTACCAGTTGGCGTAATGATAGATTTTTGCAACAGGGGTGCTGGAGAAGCACTGCAAGGCAGTAGTAGTGAGAAGGAGCTTCCCTTCTGGGTTGCAGTCCTGCATTTGGGGTAGTATTTCCACGGCACCTTCGCAGCCCTCAAAACTAGCTCCGATCACACTATCAGGTCAAACTTCCCCCTACCACCCTGTGGCTGTTTCCCTGGGGTATCTCTGGCCGTGATCTCAGACAGCTGTCTCCCCCTCCCAAGGACACTTCTATAGATCAACATGGCCTGATAACTGGAAGGTTTCTTTGCCACCAATGGCTGGGTTCTCCAGTGGTAGACACACCCTTTACAAAGAGGTCTAAATTTTGGCCTTGAGTTGGGGGCAAGGAAACTCTCCTAGACCTTGGTTCCCCCATTGCCCACTTTTCTTCAGCTTTGAAGTGATACCTTCTCTTTTGGCAGCTGCTACTTCCAGGTCTCCTCAGAGATGCATTATCACTTTTGCTAGTTAAAATTTCTTTTTATTAAATTTTTCCTTTTCAAATAATTGGTATGCTTTCCATCTCCTATCTGGACCCTGACTGATACAAAGTCTATATGCATTTACATTACCAAATTAACTTCCTGAATAGTTGCTTCAAATTATAATTCCTTCTTTAAGCCCTGGCCAATTCTGAATATCTTACTTATTCTCTGTAATAAAAATATAATGTAAAAAAATGATGTCCTGTCAGTTGTTTTAATTTGCATTTCTCTGATTACTTGTAAGGTGCAGGCAAAATTGTCTGAGGATATGTTGCACTGGAAAGAGTCACATCAAGCAAACAGTAGTTACCTCTGGGAAAAGGAAATAGAATAGAGAAGGAGGAGGAGGAAGGAAGACTTTCATTTATTACTCTAAAATCTTGTACATTGTGCAAATATTATACAAAGAGAACTGCTGGTCAGAGTTGTCACCTCCCTCAGCAGAGCTCAGCAATTGGCTTTGAAAATGGCAGGCTCCAGTCAGGACCACACGTTTGTCCCTCTAAGGCTGCATTGGAGCCACCAAAGGGAAGTAAGGGATCCACATATGTGCCTGGTTACAGCATTCATAGTTCTGGTATTTTCTGGGATAGGATGCCCATGCTCTTTAATGCATTATTTCATTGCAAAAGCAGGTATAAAACCATGCATTGGAACTTAAGTCCAGATTTTTAGTTGATAAAATACAATCATCATATCTCTGGGGAAGAACAGAATGTAGAGGCCATAGGGTACATTTGCCTTTTTCAGGTTACCAACTGTTAGCACACAAATTCATGTAAGTTGAAGCTTGTGATATGTGGGACTCAGTCTAACCCACAGAGAGGAACAGGGCATGACTAGTTCAGCACAGACGTAGGCTGTGGTCATCAATCTGTTTCTAAAATAATAATTAATCATCTTTCATCTTTTACACATTTCATCTTCCAAATTGAAAACAAAACAAAACATGTAAACACATAAAAAAAGAGCCTGGTATCCTGGGCAATTCTAGTTTTTCTTTCTTTCTTTTTTTTTTTTTTTTTGAGACAGAGTCTCACTATATTGCCCTTGGTAGAGTGCCATGGTGTCACAGCTCACAGCAACCTCACACTCTTGGGCTTAAGCGATTCTCTTGCCTCAGCCTCCCAAGTAGCTGGGACTATAGGCACCTGCCACAACGCCCAGCTTTTTTTTTGTTGCAGTCGTCATTGTTGTTTTCTGCAGGCCCGGGCCAGGTTTGAACTTGCCAGACTCAGTGTAAGTGACTGGCACCCTAACCACTTAACTATGGGCACGGAGACAATTCTAGTTTTTCAGAGAGACAGTTGAGATGAGTGGTTAGGCTTTGATGTCAAGGTGAAGCAAGATGATGTCATTATGTCATTAGGCTTGTCCCAATTGTAATTGGCAATTTTAGGATTCTTTATTTGAGCTAACCTATTATTATAACTAATATAAATATGGGAAATTTTTCTTACAGGAAAGAAGGGTCCTTTAATTCTGCTGGCAACTAATAGGCTTCTGTCAGGTTGAACTGCACATGGATGGGAGAGGGAAACAGTAGCCAATGGGAGAAAGGAAGGTCACCCTGAATATCAGGAGGCAATGAAAGAGAAGAAGACACTCACGGTGAGGGGGTTATGGGAGTAGAACGAGAGGGTGAAACGGAGAAACCACAAGCATAGACTTTGTGAAGAGAACAATGCAAATTAAAGATGTTTAGAAAAGAATGCTAATTATTGTATACCTTCATAATGTAATTCCCACTCCTCCAGCCCCTGAACGTTACTGAGCAAAGACTTATAAAAAATAATAATTAAAATTTAAAAAGGACTAGTGTTAATCCTCAAAGTTTTTAGAGTCATTTCTGTTTATTTTAGCTGTGTTGATGTTCTGAGACTGAACTTTGAGCCTGAACAAGGTTATTTAGTTGTGTTATATTTGTTTAATGGCGGTCTCACCCACTAGCTGCAAATTCATTTAATGGATCTCAGGAGTTGCCAGACAACAGTTAAAATACTTTAAAATATGACTTTCTGAAGACCTAAAAAGTCCCAGCTTTCCATCTTTTGAAAACCGCTGTGCCATCAAGGTAGTAAAAACTGAATCCAGGAAAACACATCTGCTGTCATTCAGCCTGGCATCCTAAGCTCACAGAATATATGCATGGGTGTTGCTCAGAAGAATTACATGACCTCAAAGCAGCTACACACAAAGTTTGTGGATTTCTTCCCATTCTAAAATATAAAATTGAGTTAATTTAAGTCAAAATTATTTGATTTTTTAGACTGTCATGTATCTCCTTTAAAAAAGTTAGACAGATTTATTGAGTGGTGACCTTAATTAATTTGCTTCACCTTGACATCAAAGCCTGACACTTTATCTCAACTGTCTCTTTGAAAAACCACAATTTCCCAGGATATGAAGCCACAAAATAAATCAAGTTTTTAATGACCTAAAATTGTAAGTATGGCTTCTGATGGGGAAATTCTTTTTGGTTTGCCAAGAGCATACTATGGTCTTTTTGTCCTCTAATAAGGGCACTAACCTCTTTTTATTCTCTAAAATAAAAATATAGAGAATAAAATGGTCAATATACACATATCACCACCCAACTTTGTCAAACTTTTAACATTTTGTAATAGAGCCTTCAGATTTTTTCTAAGAAATAAATGACTTCACCTTGTGAAGTCCCATATATAACATTCAATAATCCCTTTTTTCTCACTTCAATCTTGTATGTAATCACTGTGCTGAATTTAGTGTTTGCAAAGGACAGAATATTTAGATGCCCCCAAATTCATATGAAGCCTGAATCTCCAAGTAATGATATTCAGAGGAGGTGATTTGGGGAGGTAATTAGGGCATGAGGGTGGAGCCTTCATAAAAGAGGTTAGTGCCCTTATTAGTGGACAAAAAAAACATAGTATGCTCTTGGCAAACCAAAAAGAATCTCCCCATCAGATGCCAGGTCTGCTCACTTTCCAGCCTCCAGAACTGTGACAAAAGTTACAACAGCCCAAACTGACTAAGACAGTGTTGATCATTCTCATGCAGATTTTTGTCATTTTACTACACATATAAGTATTCATAAATAATATCAAAATTATTTTGCCAGTTTTGAATACTGTTTTACCTAAACAGTATTATAATGCTACACACACATATGTATTTATATTCTTTTACAACTCAAAGAAGTCTCTATACTGAGAAAATATTGTTACACTCCTTTTATTTTAAATGCTATTTCCCATTGTATGATCATACTACAATTCATTAATTTGTTCTCCCGTGGATAGACATTTGCTCTTTTCACCATTCTTTGCTATTAATAAGCCATCCTAAAGGAAAAAATCCTTTTGGATGGAAGTATGCATTGTTTGTTTTATTTATTTTGTTTGTTTTTAACATGGAGTTAATTGAATAATATGACCAATAAAGTTGACCCTTTTTTTAAACGTATCAGTTCTGTCAGTTTTAACGCATGTATGGATTCATATGACCACCATCACAATAAGGATACAGAACAGTGCCATTGCCTAGAACAACTCCCTATGCTGTTCCTTTGTTGTCACACCTAATGCCTGGCAACCAAAGATCTATTCTCTTTTGCCACAATTTTTGCATTTCTAAGCTATTATATAAGTGTAATCATACAATCTTCAACCTTTTAAGACTGGGTCTATTAACTCATATGTCTTTGAGATGCTATTGTATATATCAACATTTTGTTCCCTTATTAATAAGTAATTTTCCATTGTATGACACACAATAGTTTATCTATTTGCCCATTGAAGGCTATCCGGATATTTAATTGTGGCAATTATTAATAAAGTTACCTTCATAGACAGGTTTTTGAGCACACATAAATTTTTAATTCATTTTGGTAAATACCTAATGGCAAATTACTGGGTCGTGTGTTAAGTAAATGTTTATCTTTCCAAATGTTTAAAAATTTACCAGGTTTATGTCATTGACTTCTACTCTAATTCTATTATGAACAGAGAACATAGTTTGTATGATTTTTAATCTTTTAAATTTTTTAATGCTTGTTTCACAGCCAGGATACAGTCTATGTTGGCAAATGTCACATACACTTGTAATTAGATCTAGTTGGGTAATAGTGTTCTTCAGTTCTTCGCTATCCTTAATGATTTTCTATTTGCTGTTCTACCGACAAAGAAAGGAATATTGAATTCTTTACCTATAATTGTTGAATTTGTCCATTTATCCTCTCAGTTTTATTATTAGACTTCATATACTTTGAAGTTCTATTGTTAGAGACAAACCATTTAGAATTATTATGTCTTCTTTTATGAAGAATTGTCTCTTTTACCAATATGTAATGCCCCTTTTTATGCCTGATATTTTTCTTGCTCTAAAGTCTATTTTGTCTAATTATATGTTAATATGATTATTCATATTTCTTTTGATTAGTGTTTGTATGGTATATCATTTTCTATCTTTTTACTTTTAACCTACCTGCAGTTATGTATACATCAGACTTCTTATAGGCAACATAATATTGGATTTTTTTTTAATTTAATCCATTCTGACAATCTCTGTCTTTTAATTGGTGTCTTTAGACCATTTACATTTAATATAATTATAGTATGTTTATATTTAGGACTACCATTTTAGAATTTGTTTTCTGTGTATTCTTTATATTTTTTGTTTCTCTTTCCTCTTTCCCCCCTTTTCTGCTTTCTTTTCTGTGTTTCATCTTAGTATATTTATTAAATGTTTAGCATATTTCTTAGTATAGTTTTGTTTTAGTTTTGTATCTCTTACTATAGTACAGGACTATAATCTAAGGATTATAACATATAGACTTAATGTTCTTCAGACTATTTAGAATTAGTATTTTACCACTTTGAAGTAGAATGCAAAATCCTTACCAGTAAATAGTCCTTCACTTTCTTCCTTTCATGTTGTAGCAATCATATGTATTACATCTACATATATCAAAATTCCATCAGATAATGTTACAATATTTTTCAGTGATCATACATATTATTTAAAACTTAAGATGAAAGAAATAATCTTATTTATATTTGCCTAGGTAATTGCTAGGCCAACTTGCTCTTCCTTCCTTCCTGATGTTCAAGGTTTACCTCTGATAGCATTTGTCTTCCATTGGGAAAGTTTCCGTTAGCATTTCTATTACAGCAGACCTGTGGGTAACGAGTTCTCATAGTTTTCTTTCATCTAAAACTGTCTTTACTTCATCATCATTTCTGAAGGAAATTAATTCTGGAAAGCAACTTTCAAATTGTTCGACTCAAAATATTCATTTACATGTGAGGAAAATGAAACCGGGAGACATTCAATAATTTATCCCATGCCACCAAGCTAGCTATGACTGAGCCAGGCCCACAGTCTAAGCCCTCTAACTCCTAGTCCAGTGCTCATAACTTTCCTCCACAATGTCCTGGTTTGCAATCTCAATTATTGAGTTTTCACTGGGAACAAAGTTATGCAAAAGAGTTTGGTTATTATATGTTTAATAGAAAAAAATGTAAAATGTTCAATTTTTAGGACTGACAAGGATTTTAGAAATCATTCACTTCAGTGTTGCATGTTCCAAATGAAGCCTAGAGAAGGTAATTCACTTTCCTAAGAGAAATTTATTAATAAGTATAGCCATGACTTTTTATAGCAAGATCACACTTATATTCATCATTTGTAAAGAACAGGCACTTTGTGTTCCCCAGGAGTAGTGAGAGACTATGCTGGGCCAAACATACACTTGGACTCTCTCTCTTTACCCTCCTTCTGACCTCATGACACAAGTTAAATGGCCAGCACTAGATAATGGCTCCTAGCTGGACTATTTGGAATCAAAGCTGACTTTTTTTTTATTAGCACCATCCTCTTCACCATGACTCCCAAACTTCAGCATGTGTCAAAAACATACAAACCAACAAGAATCAACTTATTGAAAATGCAAATTCCTGGCCCCACTTCTAAAGATTCTGATTCACTAAATCCAATGTGGTCCTAGAATTTGCACTTTTATAAACATGCTATAGGCAACTCTGATCCACAGTCTGCACTATGAGAAATCTCTGATTTATATTGAGGCATTATGTTTTGGTCATAATAGAAAATTCTGAACTTTCTAGTTCAGAATAAGGTGTTTAGAGGCCACATTGAATCAATATGAGGTTTCTGAACCTCATTCCATTCTGGATCTGTTATTCATAGTAACTTTAATTGCTTTTTCCCCCTCTCTCTGTTTGCTGAGACAGCTAGCAGGTAAAGGCAGCCTTGCCCTCACACACATCTGCACTGTAATGAAAACTCTAAGGGGACATAGACATCTACATTTAGCATAGTTATTTCTTTATATGTCTCTTACTGCCTGTTCAATAGGCCTATTGAGATTCCATTAGATGTTCTAACTAAATAAAATAGTTAACACCTATCTGGGGCAAGATTTTTTAAATCCACATTTTCATCCTAAATAATTTTTCCCAAACCTCTCTCTACCTCCATAGATAACACACATGGGCCAACAAGAATTTATTAATTATTATCTGCATGCCTGGCTGCACATGAAATCCTATAAATGGAGGGAAAGGAAGGAGAAAACCTGTTAGCCTTGAACTTACAGAGCTCAGTCTAGTACAGAGACACAACCAAATGAAGAACAACTAGTCATATTCTAAGCAACAGGGAAGCACATGCAAAACAAAAATAGAACATAACTTTCACAGACTGAGGAACTCTGGTGTTTAAATGTTGACCCTGTTGTTTTCACTATTTAACTCTTAGAAGCAGAGAGCTTGATGTTTAGCTAGACTAAAAGCAAACACAAGTGCACTTGCATTTGCTCCTCTGAGTACATGCAGCAGCACAGATTCCTAATCTGCTCAGCATACTGCCTAGTACTTTTTCTTAACTGCCTTATAGATACAGGTAGATCTTGCCTCCATAATGAACACAAAAGGCAAGAAATAACCATGTCATATATTTACGTCTCCTACAGAGCCCAAAACTATGTCATTTTATCATAACCAATAGTTAAGTGTCTGTTAGGCCCTGCAGTAGGCCCTGAGATTCCTCAGTTGTATAGATGGCCAATACCCCTGCCCTCACTCAGCAAACATTTCTTGAGCATTTCCCAAATGACAAGCCCCCGTCTTTAGAGATCTGTGTACATGGATAAGTAACATTCTCCGTCTACACTCAAGAGGTGATGCTCCAGTGAGGAGGACAGACGTGTCCTGTGTTAATTTGCAAGGGCTGCTCTTGCAAAGCACCACAAACAACAGAAATTTAGTGTCTCACAGTTCTAGAGGTTACAGAACCAAGGTCATGGTGACAGCAAGTTGGTCTCTTCTGAGGGCTGTGAGGGAGAATCTGTTCCAAGCCTCTTTCCTAGATGCTGGTGTTTGCTGGAAATCTTTGACTTGTAGAAGCATTACCTGGATCTCCATCTTCATCTTCACATGGTGTTTTCCCCAGGTGCGTGTCTCTGTGCTCCAATTTCCCTTTTGATAAGGACACAAGTTGTAATGGATTAAGGGCCCACTCTACTCCGTCTGCATCTTAACTAATCATTTCTGCATCAACTCTATTTTCAAATAGAGTTACCCTCTGAGGCATTGGTGGTTAGGATCTCAACATATTAATTTGAGAGGGGACATATTCAATCCCTAACACACTAACAGCTAAACACAGCAGGGTTGACGCTATCACAGAGGAATATCTGAGGGCTCAGGGGGCACATGACACAGCACCTGGCACTGAGTTTAAGGGGCTTGAGGGCAAGCATCAGAGAAAACTCAACAAGTGGCTAAAGCTTGGGTGGACACCAAGTGTTTTCCAGGTAGGAAAAGGAAAAAAAGCTTTTTATTAAAGTTTAGGCACATCTGTGGGAGCTTGAAACACTTGAGAAGTGCAGAAAGTAAAATGTGATGAAGACAAGAGTGCAGCATATAAAGAAGAGGGGAGATAGAAACCCGGGCGGGCAGAGTTGTCTCACAATTAGTGAGCTAATCATGAAACAAGGAGAGGTGTGGAGGGGTTTCAGGAGTATGTACGTTCTAGAAAGCTCACTCTGGCATGAGAATGAATAGCAGGGAAAGCAGAGAGACCAGTCAGAAGCCTATGTGCAAGTCTATGGAAGAAATTATGAAGCTCTGGAGACAACCAGGGCAGTTGAAATGGAAAAGGGGGGATGGACCTCCAACAGGAAGTCTGACAAAGAATGATGGGTCCAAGCAAAACAGCAGCTTAGGATAACTTCAGTGTGAATGGAAAGGGTGTAGAAGAGGCTGGGGAACAAATCAGGAACCAAGACAGGAAGGATGAGAGGAGGAGAAGAAAAGGAAGGCTCTTCGGTGGAGGAAGGCCAATTCTGCTGGTAGAATTTCACTCTCCTTGGGTGGTGCCTGTGGCTCAGTGAGTAGGGTGCCAGTCCCATATACCAAGGGTGGTGGGTTCAAACCCAGCCCTGGCCAAACTGCAATGAAAAAGGAGCTGGGCGTTGTGGTAGGCGCCTGTGGTCCCAGCTACTAGGGAGGCTGAGGCAAGAGAATTGCCTAAGCCCAGGAGTTGGAGGCTGCTGTGAGTTGTGACGTCACAGCACTCCACTGAGGGTAGTAAAATGAGACTCTGTCTCTATTAAAAAAAAAAAAAAAGGAATTTCCACTCTCCTACTCCAATTTCATTCACACTAATATCAGACTTCCGTGTGCAGTTCTGCCCTTGACCTTTAAAGGACAGGGGAAAAAATACATTAACATAATCTCCAAACAAGTTAGAAGTATTGTTCCCTAAATGGGGGCCAGACAAAAGAGTCTACTAAGGTAGCATGACCCATCATCAGGTGGGGAGAACTGAAGTCATAAGACATGTGACAGCTTCACGTCCATGTCCTATGCCAGTACAGAAAAACAGACACCAGTCTGCCATAGTATTACAGACACAGCACCACCGTTCTGTAGATGACCCCTTCATCCGCTGGCCAGGATGCCTAATTAGACACATCAGAAGTTGCAAAGTTTTTCAGATATGGGACACCAGTTAAAACTTATTTCCAGGCTTGGCACCCGTGGTACAGTGGCTACAGCACCAGCCCATACACCCAGGCTGGCAGGTTTGAACATGGCCCAGCCAGCTAAACAACAATGACAACTGCAACAAAAAATATCTGGGCATTGTGGCAAGTGCCTGTAGTCCCAGCTACTTGGGAGGCTGAGGCAAGAGAATCGCTTAAGACCAAGAGTGTGAGGTTGCTGTGAGCTGTGACGCCACAGTACTCTACTTAGGGTGACATAATGAGACTCTGTCTCAAATACTTAATTCCAGATTTAAAAAATGAAAAGATTCAAGAACCCCTCAAAATGCCCACCATACCCAGGTAAGTGAGGGGACTGGGAATACTACCCCCTTTGGGGTTTTTTACTTGGGCTGGGCATTCAGACCACAATATTGTACTCAGGAAGACGGTGCCTTTTGCTAATTTCCTTTTCCATCTTTTCTGTTTTTGTCCTACCCATGAACAGTCTCCCAGCTGAACTAGGAGTAGAGTACTACAGCAGCCAAGAGTAACCTAACTATCGCAAACCTATTTCACACTTACTTAGCATGAGCTAGAGTCTAGGCTAAGCTATTTAAATACAGTCAGATGCCACATAATGATATTTCAGTCAATACAATAGTGGTCCCATAAGATTAGAACGTGCCCAACTGGTTTGTGGTCTAGAGTAATCGGGTAGACCATATAGCCCAGGTGCTCATGCAGGCTGTACCTTTTAAGTACAATCCATGGTGTTCACACAGTGACAAAATTGCTTAAGGATGCATTTCTCAGATGGGACGCATCACTTTAGTTCAGTTAAGCCTCTATTACACCCTAGGATGGAGTTTCCATTACATCCCCTAGATAAGGGATGGCCAGAGCCACAAGAAATCTTCAACTGAACCCCGGGGGAAAAGATTTCTCGACGGAACCCATCAAGTGCAAAGTCTGTCTGCAAGTTGATTGCAGCAAGGGAAGGGGTGGTTAAGGAGCAGGATTTACATACACGGGAAGCTCTGCTGCCAAGGCAGGCAGCTTATGGCAAGAGATGCCTTTTCCTGAAGTTTGGGCAGGGTGGGGCCGCCTCCCGAGAGGGGCTTGTGCTTTACTGTACTACCAGGTCATTAATAAGGAGCAAGGAGCTCGCGGCTCTTCCTCAAAAGGAAAGTTGGGTGGGGGGAGTAGAGATGACCTCACAGCATCTCAGGCGAGAGCTTGACCGTGTAGTGCAGTGATTCATTTGGGTGGACCACTTTCACACTCCAAAGTTCGGAGTGGGGTCAGCAGGGCCCCTCCCTCCTTCGGCGCAAGAAACATTTCCTCTTTTTGAAGTGCAGGCAGGGTAGGACACAAACTCCATCCAAACAGGAAATCGCCGAGATTCTAGGTAAAACTGGTGCCTTAGTTTTAAAGAACAAGATCCTTCAGTCACCAGGTAGATGTTTCTTGAGAGGCTACTACGTGCCAGGCGCGCGCCACGTAGTGGTTAGGAATTTAGCCTATGCCCTGCTCTCGGTGGGAGGCTAACAGAGAAGAGATACAATCCCCCCAACAAATGCGTCCAGCAGAGATGACTTTAGGGCGCTGTGGTCTATTTTCTAAAAATAGAAAGATAATAAAAAGCTGCGAACCCCTCGCTTGAATCCCCCAAAGTGTCTAGACCCAGCCCCGAGCTATGGCAGTGGGACCCCGGGAGCCAGGGGGATGGGTGCGGGCAGGGTGTCGGGTGACAAAGTGGACCGGCAGAGCCCGCAGAGGGCTGGGGAGTTGGCTGTCGAGCTGCACCAGAGGCAGGTGCCAGCTGAGAGTGGGCGGAGGTGCCGGCGCAGGGCCAGGCGTGGGGAGGCCCCGCATTACCTCTGCCTCTGGGAGTCCGGGCGCGCAGACAAGCTCCCTGGAGCCGCCCCTGCTTCGCCAACTCCCGGCTCCCGCCGCCGGTGCCAGCTGGGGGAACTGGTGTCCCCACCGCCCGCAAAAGGAGTCTCGGGAACAGTCGCAGCAGCAGCCGAGCTACCGCATCCTCGGGAGAGACGCCCGGTGCTCGGCAGCCACCCGCCTCCGCTGCCCTGCGCGCCCCTCCTCCCGTCGCCCCCTGCCCCGCCGCCTGTCCGCCTGCGGTGGCAGCCAGCACCCGGGCCCGGTCGCCTACGGCGGACTCCCGGGAGACCGGGTGGGGGGGGAGAAAAGGTACGAGAAGCGGACCCCCGGGAGACCACCTCCGGCAACCCCTCGGATCCACTTGGCGCGGAGAAGCGACCCGCCACCTCTAGCCCGGGCGTTCTGTGCATCCTGTCACCAAGTTCAGGGGCGACACCCCTCAAAGGGGGTCCAGTCCGCGCGGTGAGCATTCCGGCCCCACTGAACCCGGCCGGCCGGCTGGAGGACTCCAGGCGCGTCTTCTGCCTGTGCCCCGGATGCCCTCTGGGGTCGCGGGAGACGGCCCGTCCACCCCCAGCGCTCCCCTTGGCCGACGCACCCCGCCGACCTGCGCCCCGGCTGGGCCATGCCCGGGCTGCGCCGGGACCGCCTGCTGACCCTGCTGCTGCTGGGCGCGCTGCTGTCTGCCGACCTCTACTTCCACCTCTGGCCCCAAGTGCAGCGCCAGCTGCGGCCTCGGGAGCGCCCGCGGGGCTGCCCTTGCTCCGGCCGCGCCTCCTCCCCGGCCCCGGCACCCGCCCCGGCCGCAGCCTCTCCAGCCCCCGGCACGGTCGCGCACAACTTTTCCCCAGCTGGGCCCGGGGCTGAGCCGGCCAGTCGCAGAGGCTCGGCCTCCAAGCTGCAGGCCCTGTTCGCCCACCCGCTGTACAATGTCCCGGAGGAGCCGCCACTCCTCGGACCCGAGGACTCGCTGCTGGCCAGCCAGGAGGCGCTGCGGTATTACCGGAGGAAGGTGGCCCGCTGGAACAGGTGAGGACCCCGCCTGGGGGACCCGAGAGCGCGCGCCAGCTCCGGCCTCCCCACGCCCCCTTTCTAGCCTCCCTCGCCGCCCCTGGCACCAGGCTTAGAGTGTTCCGACCCCACGGGCTGTGGCGGACCTCAGAGTTCAGTCCTGCAGTGACATGTCAGTTCCAGAAAAAGTTTCTATGCAACCGTGCAGAGAAGAAACGCTCGGAGCCCCTCCCCTTGGGCTCCCGGTGTGTTCGTTGCTTAGCTCCACTCCGGTTCCCGGGTCCGTGCCCACCCCCTTTCTCTTGGTCCCTATGTAGAAGGCCACTGCTGGACTCCGGTTTTGTCCCCAAACAGAGCAACACCAGAGCTGGTTCGAATTCAGCTTTTAACCTCTGCTCCTGGGGCAGACCCAAGCACCAAAAGTGTGCCTCTTCCTCGAGCCCTCTGCCCACTGTCTGCGAACACAAGGGTGGACGGGGCGGGAGATACAGGCTTGGTTCACTGACACAGCTCCCCCCTCCTCCCCTGTTCTAATTTAAAACATGGCTTGTCCCTCTCTGGCGAGTGTCAGAACTTGAAGGCAGTGTTACGGTCTTGTATTAGCGTGATGATGCGAACTGACTTGGAGGAGGCTTTTGACGCTTCTGCAAGAGAGAAAAATCTGCCTGGCAATTTGTTAAACTCAAAGCAAAATGTAAAGGAAAGAAATATCTAATCTATTTGGGATACACTTAAGAAGGATGCTTGGTTTTTTAAAAATTGGGGCATTGGGGGAGGCAGAATGGTCATTGCAGAGATCCCCAGCTAATGGCAAGAAGCCTTCAGAAAGTACAGAACTTGTCTGAATGTCACTCACATGCAGGGTTCACTCGCAAACCACACCTATCTCTTCCTAATACAAGAAATTTCAAACTGAGATGTCATGTGTGGTTTCACAGCCCCTCTGGAGGATGGGTAGACCATAAATCTCCGTGGAAACTCAGAGCTAGCCCAATTTAACTGCTCATTATTCATTCTGTAGTGCTGACACTGGGGGAAGGGGAAAAATTTAGAAAATTTTTAAAAAGGAAGAAGTTGAGTTATTGGCTGGATCACTGGGATGAATTTCAATTGCTACTCTGTGGCGGATGGTTTTATATCAGAAAGAAAGTGGTTCTCAATTGCATTGCTAATTGTGTGCAATAATAAAAGGCAATTTGAGATTGCTTCTTGGGCACTGTCATTTTCAATATTACCTTTATTTCGTCAATAACATAGGAGTCTGGATCAGTGAACTAGGAAATTTTGCCCTCAGAAAAGTTATCTATGTGTCTCCTGCCGATTTGAAAACAAGGGATTCTGGTCAAAGTCACTTGCTTTTGTAAATGTCATCAGTGTTCATTCAGTCACATTGCTGTAGCCTTAAACTTCCCTGTGTCACTTTGGTCCTGAAGGAACTGCTGAGGGAATATGTGGGCAGAAAAGCAAGACTCTTTCTCACCGAGCTGTTTTTAAAATAATTTTAAGCTTGATTCCACACTACGTGTCAAAACAAAAACAAAAACAAAACACACGTGCGCACACGTTTACCGATGAGAAATGGTCTTGGCTATTTAAGAAGATGGACGGGGGCGGATAACCTTGCTATATTCAGAGGTCATAGAGTGGTTTTGTGTTGTTGGGTGAAGGTGACACATTTCCCCAGCAGCTCTGTGGGCCATACCAGGCAGGTCACCACACTTGTAAATACTAACATGACTCTGAACCATGCCTGCCACCCCATGAGTGCTGAAGATGCCTCCAGATCCCAGTGCAAATATTTAGAAGAGACAGCAAAGGAAGTTACCATGCACAGCCTTGCTAATTGTTTTTCTCTTGCACAAACAAGCCCTCCTTGTTTATAGCCACAAATCTTCCAATATTTAAAATCTAGTGACTTATAAACATATGTGGATGCCATCACACCAACACCTAATACCAAGTGCTATCCAAAATAATCAGCAAACCATCTGCCCCACCAATGGAGGTACAGATAATAAAATAAGTCAACATTCTTCACCACTTTCCCAGTAGAGACTATTAGTCTGAGTGATTTTTTTTTTTTGATCTTTTCACTGCCATACTAATAAGGAACATTAGGAAGTCAGAATCTTTCTACAATTGAGCTCATTACCAATGGGAAGTAGATATTGGCTGGTCTTCCCCTACTCTGTACATTCCATTTTGATGTAATTTTGATTTCTATGGTGGAAAATGGAGGTTGTGCATTGCTATGTAAGTATTGGGCTGTCAATCAATATGTGTTCATTGGATATCAATATTTAGTTCAGTTAAAAATGGGAAGGCATGCTGTGTGGCGGGTGGGCTGCCCATGTGCTATCTGACCCCAAAGTTTTCTGCAAACCTCCTAAATCTACTATTGTTTGCTCTCTTCTTCTCTTCCCCCCCACAAACTGTAAGTACGGTATAATCTGAGTTAAAAGTATAATCAGGGAAAATGTTTCTATCAGGTAATCAACTGCTGGTCACAGTCTGTGAGACAACGCCAGTGTGTCATCAGGCCTGATGACACATTTGGCACCTGCTTTGAATTGTGAAGAAGAAAGAGCACAGGGAACAAGGGAAATGGAGTCTTCATCATTTCAGGCCATATACCAACAAGTCATAAATGTGCTGCTGTTAGTCCTTTTCTTTAATTAAGGAGGAAGTAAGAAGGCTTACCTGGAACACAGGTGAGGGTTCCCATTGTCCCTGGCCTTGCATTCTTAAATGCTGAGCTTGGCACTTCTTCCCTAGCCCACAAGCTGCCTAAGCCAGACAACATCTGTCCTTTGACATGTCAAAACTGGTCGGCTTGGTCTGGCCTTTTGCCCACATATCTTTGGTCAGTTTCTCTGTAACCCTCTGGTCTTGACAGGCAAAGTCAAACAGGGTCATGCCTCCCTATACAAACTCCAGCAGCTACAGCACAAATATGAGTCTCTGTTTTCTTTTTTTTTTTAATAATTTTATTAAATCATAATTGTGTACATTGGTGCAATCATAGGGCAGAATGTGCTTCATATACAATCAGAAACATTTTGATCGTACTGTGAGAGATAGCCTTCATGGCATTTTCTTAATCACT